>VYXH01005840.1:16868-44054 GCA_013397275.1 Burhinus bistriatus | reverse complement strand
CTCTGGTACCAGTGCCAGGCTCAACATGTAATAGGCACAACAAAGTAATTATCAGCTTTTCCCATTAACTTCATCCTGTTGAAACAGAACGCAAACCAGCACAAAGCCTTCCTCTGTAAGAGCCATTCCATAACGGGAAATAGGGCATTTCTTGTAAGTTCCCATATTGCAGGTGGCCTGCTTGTCTGAAGGAACACTTCTCCAAAAAGCTCTTGCTGGGGATTTTCCCCACATAATCAGTTGCTAAAAATGTAATTCTGTTTCATCGCTTTGCAATGGAAACAAAGGAACACAATGCCAGATACAGGAGAGTCAGATGACACAGGAGAACGGATAGCCTCAAACTGTGGCATCCAGTCAGGCTGCTTGAAGTACTCAGAGCCAGTCTGGCAGCTTGAAGTATCCATCCTGGACTAGGCCGTTACTCTGGCAAGTCTATATGTTTGCCCTTAGCAGTCAGAAGCACCAAATATTTCAGGAGGAAATAAATCCTTCCTCCTTAAACAGCTAGCAAATTGTCCTTCATTAGGTTTAAAATCCCACTCCTGACCAGCCCAAGATCACTGGGGCTTGATTTTTATACCTGATCTTGAGTAACTGTACATGTTACTGATCAAAGGATTCTTAAATCTTTTCAAAATCCTACTACGTTATTTGGTTGAAAGTGAAAAGTTCCACACTGAACACCCACCTTATTTATTCTAGCAACCAAAAAGATTACCCATAGCTTGGTACACAGAAGAAAAAGTATTTCCAATTATTTCTTTAATATTGACCGTCTTTCCTTTAATACTGACCATCTCTCAGATTTCAGGGCCCTAGTGACCATGGAATATAGGTTTGCAGTGAGGTGTCTACAGCTTGTTCTGTAAGGAAATTAGTGTGCAGTATGGCATCTTCCCACATGCACAATGACAACGCAAAGTAAGTACAGGCTATTCATTTCCCCTTTAAGTAAAACAAAAATATCTTGTACCAGGTACTCCTAGTCCTGGTAAGACTAAGGGAATGCCCAGGCTCAAAGATGGTATAGGGTGGTTATAAACTTACAGCGTATTGTATTGAACACAACTTCCCAGACAGAGACAGAACTCCAGATGTTGTAGTCATTTCACATGTGTCAGATCACATATAAAATCAAGAAGAGCAGGAAGAGGGATAACAGCGAGTAATTTTCACCGTAACCCCCAGTACAAGAATTATGGAATATCAAATGAGACAGTTTTAAAACAAACAAAAAGAGGTGGTTTTTCAGCCAACGTCATTGTATTATGGAACTCCTTGCTGCACAATATTGTTGATGTCAGCAGTTTACATGATTCACAAAAGACTTAGATAAATTACTGGCAGAAATAACTAAAGATTATTAAACAACACTATGATACAAGAAGCTGCAAAAGCATACCAGTGAAGAATTGCTGTATCTTTGTTATTATACTCTTTTGTATGGATCCACTGGCTGCATAGGATCTAATGCATCACTCGGTACCTTTGACCTGGCTTCATACAGGTTCTTAGGGATATCTACTGTGCCTTACAGAAGTCATTCTTAGGCTATGGTTTGTGAGGTTGCAATATGGGATCCCTGGGTCACTCACAGGTCCCATATTTAAAGCTATCCTTCCTGCTAAGGTATTTCCTCTGTATTTTATGTAGAACTGTGGCTTCTCCCGTGATGAGTGACCCAATAAACCAGACCTGACCCCAATACATAAAAAACCCTGCACCAAGTTCTACTGCTATATAGTGATTCACACACAAAAACAAAACAAAAAACCCACTTGCAAACACAGATTTAAGGCACTGTAACTGTCCCTCTCAACTATTTCACCTTTTTTTTAGTTACTGGCCAGATGCATCTCTGACTGATGTCAGCACAGTTATACTGAAGATCAGTTTTTCTCAAAACCATTATAAACTTTACAAGCATAAGAAACAGCACCAGAAGAGCAGCTAACAGTAGTTGAAGAACTATTTTGACAGCAGTTAATTCTTCAAGCTAATGAGAAATATGTCAAGATATATCTAACATGCAAGACCTATCCTTTGTGTCATAGCTGAGAATGAGGACCTACATGTTCAGATTTCTACCAGCCTGCTAAGGTCTACTTTTATCCTGAAAAACCCCTAAACAGCTTGTATAAGACAAATAAGATTAATTTTTGAACTCTAATTCCTTATTTTCAACCAGTGGTGCGATTTTCTAGCTTGGGTGCCTTAAATTCCTCACCAAGGTACTGCCTGGCACTGGAACACCTCCAGCGATAAATTATGGTTTATGATTTTCATTTGGTTGTGAGGCCTTTCATTACTGCAACTAGCATGTAGAGATCATTAAGGTCTTTTGGAAACCCACCCAAGTCAGTGAGTGAGAATCTGGGACTTGAGTTCTTGTCATCATTAAGCAGGACAGTCCCAAAGAACGGAATCTGCAGATTTTATGTACAGCACTACCACAATTGCGTACACTATATAATGAAACTTGTTGAATCTAATTATGTTTACACATATGTGCATGCGCGCACACACACACACAGAGGTGCATTGCCATCTCTTCCCATTACAAAATATTCATGTGAAAGCTGAGGTCTTTTTAATGTTTAGGGCACCAGTATCAGGGGTTTTTTTTCAATTAAATTCTGCAAAAACACATGTTCCTAGTTTAAATATCCTCTGCCGGGCCAAGTTTTTTTCAAGGGTTTTCTCTGACTTTTTTTGTTTGCTTAACAGCCAGGTTCACTCTTCCCACCACCCCCCCCCCCACCCCACCCCCCCACTTTTTTTNGTTTAAATCACAGGACAATGAGGTTAAGTCCTCATGACTCTGTTGGTTAGAACTCGCAGTCTGCATGCTCAAAAGTGTTTGACACTCTCCTATTGCTTGCCTCATGTGTATCTAGCTTCAAAAACTAACTGCAGGTGGGAGATTGTCCCAAAATGGTGATTTTTGTCCTTCCAGGCACTAGGCGCCCTTTTCTAGTTCAGAACTAAATGAACGTTGTCAGTAATATGATCAAGCACTCTACTTCAAAGCTATAATTTCCTTAGCGTACGATGTCCTGTCTTGCATCACCCCATGATGTGATTCCATTTATGTAAAACACTACATGTCTAAAGCAGTTTCTTGAGATGGCACTGCTTACCTTTGTTTCAAATTAGGTATCAGCAGCAAACCTCTAGTCAATATTAAAAATAAAAGTGGATGGAGTATGTCTGAAAATGAGTGTTATCTTTGTCTTGGCCAGTAGATAATAATTGCTGCTAAATATTTTATTCTGTTTTAATGAACGTGCAAATTCAACCAATTTTAGGCCAACATTCTGAAAATCAAAGTTACTCAGAAGACGTATTTAAGCCAGTTATAGGTCTCTAAATATAAGAATTGATTTTTAGAATTGCTGGACACTTGTGACTGTTAGTGACAACAGTGGCCACTAAAAACATGCAAGAGTATGGAATTCAATTCTAATGAACATACAACTAAATTTAGATGCCTAGCTTTGGCCCAACAGGCTTTTTATTATCCCATATCCTGTAAGAATAAAACCAATTTGTGTATTTCTCATATACTAAGTTTTTCATTGACTTGTTCTCCACCAGCTCATTTTTAACTATCCGTGTCATTCTTTGGTCTTCCTGCTATCCCTTGTGTTATAAATGTCTACAGTTCATAAAGCTGCCAAAACATACTTCAAATTTATTGACAGTCAAAGCCAGTTTTCTTTAGGTATTTACAAATATAATCTAGGGTAGCATCGCAGCCAAATCTTTCCAAAATTCTGATTCAACCAAGCAATAAACTTTCTTCATTAGCCTTCCCCTCTTCTCTCAGATTATAATTTATATCTTTTCTTCTGATAATTTTTCTCTTTTCAAAGTCAAATAAGGTTTTTGTAATGAAGTGTGGAAGGGTTCCCTTTGATAGTGCATTACCTTAACCAAATTAGCTGGTCTAGCCAAAATTGCTGCAGGCCTAGCAGTGCCTTGACTGAACTGTACGCTAGTTAGTGCCACAATATAATCAATATGCTCTCAGTTTCTCTCTTCCTGGAAACAGGAAGCCTAAGCATCAGCTTGTCAAAGCAATAAAAACATTTGGGAGGGTTAAAAGATTGGGGATGTCTTGCCATTCTTCTCTCAGTCTTTTCCCATGTTCCCCACCTGATGGGCCAGCATGCAGTTCTCGCAGATTTTTCAAGACGCAGACACACAGAGTTTTCACAAGAAATGCAGACAAAGATCCAGACTGACCATTTCTCAGTATAATCTTTTCCTCAGACTCAAGGACAGGCTCCATTAACAAAAATGTTCCTTTCAATTCCACAAATTCATTGATTATATCTGTACTGATTGTCAAGTTGTGGGCCACAAAGGAAGCTAAAGCACAAGTTGCTACACAACCCGTGCCCACATATCCATGTTTTCAAGATCTGTTGCTGAAGCGTGGTGTGTCAGCAGTATTCTAAGGCCAAACTTGAGTATTCTTCATGTCACATCAACCCTTGCTGCATGACAGTTTAGACTCCACAAGGAAGAATTGTCAGCCTTATGTGCGTGATACCATGGATGTTGCTATTAGTTTTATGTAGCGCACACAGAATGAGCATAGTCATCTCACCTACGCTGTAATTAGGTGTATTGGTGTGCCCTTGAAAATAGATGGGGCAGACATCAGTCTTCTCCCTTACAGTGTTTCAGGACTTACTCATATCCAGGGAGCTATGCGGAGTGCAGTCAAGCAGTCTGGATGCAGGGCAGGCAAAAACTTGTGCAGAGAGCTGGACTTATACTTAAAAGACATAGATTAGATCCTACTGAAAACTGTACTTAAATCTTGCTGTCAGGAAGGCCAACAGAATATCGATTGCGTTGAATTTTCCAATGGCCAAAATTTAGGTCTACTTTAGAAGAAAAGCAGTTACTAAAAAAGAATGAGATCAGAGTTCATCAACAGCACCGAATTAGCTAGCAGTGGAAACTCCCTGATGTTTAGATTTATCCCCATGTTACACACTATGAATCTGTACACATGGCAGTGAAAGAGCTGTGCTTATCAAACAAGTTTTTTGAAAATTAAGTACCATGTCCAACTTGAAAAAAAATCACATATGTGACTTGTAGAGAAGACAGATATTTTGATGAAAGAAAAAGCTAAAAAAAATATTTACCTTTCTGTTAGAGAATCAAATAAGATAAGCTCAAGGGCCCATTTTGCTAACCCATGAAACTACTATTCACCTAGCATAATAACTTATATATAATAGCATACAAGTACTCAAAAATCTGAAGCCTGCCTTATTATTGAGACGTGACCACAAACAATATTCTGCTGATGTCTAGCATTCTAACCACATTTTTGTTTATACCAATAAGTGTGACTGAGGGAATGCTTTACAGAATTCACTGATACGACTTTGAATTAAAGGAAGAATTTTCTTCTTCTTCTAACAATTGTCATTGTAAGCAACTGGCACCAAAAAGCGCTCAAATTTCGTGGAATCATTTCAGTTTCAGGAAGATGTATCACTGAGACAGCTGACAAATTCTTAAGGCCCCTAGAAATGGGCCTTTATTAACAACTTTGCCTTGTTCTTTCTAAACTACAGGGAAATGGAATCAGAAATTTCTCCGTATGGCTTTATTTTTTTTTTTTAGTTAAAGAAAATCTGGAGTTGTCAGGTGTTTTAGGGTTTTTTGTTGCTGTTGTTTTCCATGTACACGAGTTTCAAATCATTCAAGGCTGAAGAATTTCTTTGCCAAATTTCAGTAAGGACAGACTATTTTATGTCCAATTTAGAAAACCTCACAAAATCAAACCCATAAATACTGACAGGAGGTGTTATAATAGTGGAAATGCAAATGTTAGCACTGCAATAAAATAACAGTAGCTATGTTTTCATATCATCAATGGTCATCAAATGAAGAAAAAGATGAAAGCTTCAAATATAACCTTTTACTAGATTTAGCAACACACGATAAAGTCATGAATTCTCGGTTTACACACTATAATGTTTCAAGCTCCTTACCATGCTAAAATGAACTGACAGGATGGAAAAGGCATGCGTTTACTGTACAAAACTGAAACTCAGAGATCCGAGTCCAGCGTTTGCTCTGTTCACTGACACTGTAATACAGTGCAACATATTTACTGCCTTAGATACGCTTTTTGTTAGAAACATTTGGTTCCTCCTGCTGGTAAATTTGCTCATTTAATTTCACTGTCTGCCATAATAAAGCCCTTTCCTAATAGATGCTCCTATTTTACAAATCATACCAAGAAGCGTGAAAGGGAAGGAATCACCTTTTCCATTCTTCATTTCATTTTGAAGTGCAGACTCAGAGGAAACCCAGATAATGCATCCTACACTCCTCTTAAACCTCTGAGGTTTGAATTTCCTGTTGGCCAGACATCTCTGAAGGCTCAGAACCAGACCATGAGAACAGCCCTTCATAGGGACTTAGCTGGAACCTAGGTTGAGAAAAATCTGAGCTTGAATCAACAAAGTACTGGTAATTAGGACATGACACCCTCAATCTCCTGCTCGGTATTCATACAGCCAAAGCAAGTTTGGTGAGAACTCCAGCCTAAATGGAAAGCTCTGCAGAGATATTGCTGTGACCATATCACGTAATTCAAGAATCCACAAGCATGCAGACCAGTGCTAACAGGCAGCTACTCTTGCTTTGTGTATTAGGTCAAGATATGCCTTAGCTAAATTGTTTAGTGAGATGCTTCTGCCATCCAGGCTTTGCCCCAGTCTGTCCATTTCCTAATCTCCATGATTTCTCTCCCTTGCATTGCCCTAAACATGCAATGTGTTCCCTATTTCCACAAAAAATGAAGCCTTTCTCTCTAATGCAGACTTCAGCTGTGAAGACCATGAGGCGGACATAAACTATTTTTCACCATTTTCAAGTGATTTGACATCCCTTTGGAGGCAAATTTTTCCAAGCAGGTATCAACAGACACTAGAGAGAAGGACTGATATATAATCAATGTGCCCAAACATCTGTGGCATACTTTAGCAGCAGGAATACCACAGTCCCATCACACTAACTCAAAATTTATTTTTTTTTTAAAAGACCAATAAAGCTTCATGCTAACTATTAAACAAGATGAGAAGAGAAGAAATAGCCTACGAGTATAAACTGGGAGATTTAATGTTGCAGCCAATAGCACTTTGGTAGTTGTTTAATCATTTTAAATTGAGTAGCTTTAAAAATGAAGCAGGTCACCCCTTAGGGTTTTTTGAATTCTCCATCTTAGGTTCTCCTCACCTAGAATATAATGTCAATGAAATTGAAAATAGGACAGGAACAGGAAAAATAACTTCAAGTTCACTGATTTTTTTTCTTTCTTTCAATTTCCTTTTAGCCAGTTTAGCTACACTTTTGAAGTAGAGGTGAAATATTGCTGGAAAAACTACACCAGGTCCACTTTTCAAACTGACTGCAATGCACGTGCATCCCTGTGTTTGCAGCTTTGTACAATTTTGATAAATGAGAGAGAAAATACAGGCAAACATCTCCGTAACAATACAAGGAACAATATTCCAAAAATCATTGTGAATAATAAAATATATTTGTGACTGTATTTGAAAAGAAAAAGCTAACTAACAGCAAACACAAGAGAGGAACGGAATCTAGTGCTGTCCAAACTCTGACACAGCTCACCCTTGCATTTCATTTAAAAGACACATTCTTGCCTGTTTAGGGATTATTTTATTCTACCTAATCCTCTTTTAAGTACCACAAAGCCAGCATTTGAACAGGAAGCCAGCAGTATCCCCTGCAGAGGCTGCAGCTGTCACTTCCAAAATAGCATTTCTTTGGAAATCAGTGAACAGCCTCACCTTTAAACAATCTGTTAGAGATCATATTCCCAGGGAGCTATCTATCCTGGTTTATGTGTGATAGTTGCCCAATTTGTTCTTATTATGCTATTAGTGCCAAAAGATGTTTTTCATTAGATGGTGCAAGCTTTCAAGTTCTTGCTGGCTAAAAGATGAAGTTAAAGGCTTTCAGCTCCTAAGGAAGGGACATATTTGCAAATGTTTAGTTTTTATGGAACAGATTTGTTTTTCACAATAGCTTTATTATTTGGATTTTGAGGTGTCATACATGAAATGAAACTCCCAGTCTGTCCAGGATTTTTCCTACAACATCCCTAATAACATCTTAACACTTAACAAGAAAAAGAAGTCTGACCAGTGTATTTGAAAGAATAGCTTTAAAAAAAAAAAGGCAGAATACAATATTTGGTAACACTAGCAGCAGCTACAGAAAAAAGTACGATGCATAGGAGTGGCCCGTGCCATTTATTTCAATAAAATAATATCAGTTACTAACTCAAAGGAGGTCTAGGTGGTAGTAACTGATAGCTGTTCACTTCCGTTTGATTGCTATTCAATGGTCAACGTGATCGGAGATTGTGCAAAGCACAGTTCAAAACAGGTGTCCATATTACAAAAGTACTCATCACGGTTAACGCCTGGATAGCCAGGCACATTCAGAGAGTCAGGCACTTAATAGCCATGGAAACAATGTCTTTTTATATTTTACTGCAGCTTTTCTGTAATGAGATAAAAGCGAACTAACTGGGTGCTCTCTGCTACCTGTGATATTCTTCACAGAACTGCAAGAGTCTTCAGCTTCCAGACTAAATCTAGCATTTACTGTGGGATGTAAATGAATAAACAGACTTAAAAATGTATGTTCCTAACGTGCTGAGGAATTCCTTATTCATACATTGAGATACCATTTTATTTTATTCAATAAGGAAATAAAACTTAGATCCCAATGCCAATGCCCTTTAATTTGTCAGTAAAAATATCTTGTACTTTGAAAGCACATATAATCTCAAAGTCCTTTACAAAGACATATAATCTTTCCCATTTTACAGATGACAGTGAAAGTGAGGTGACTGCCCAGTGCCATACTGAGTCTATAGAAGACAGAACTAGAACTCAGATCTCTTAATTCCTTGTTTTCCTGCTACACTCATGGTGGACAGCCAATTTGGTAGCATTTTTGTAGGAAGACATCTCCCACTAATTGTTAGTATAAGTAATTGTAAAACATAAAATTCTTACAGGCCAAATACTTGTGCAATTTTATGCCTATATTGCGCTATACCTTTGTGAACTGAAACTCAGTAAAGTTTCTCCATTTCTAGTGACAAAAATTAACTCCCTTTTTTAACATTAGGACCTTTGCTCTCAGAAAACTGAGTCCGGTAACACTGAACTTGAGCAAAACACAGGGCACAGATGTGGAAACTTCACTACTCATGCCCTGCACTTTGCAGGGGAGATGTAGTTTCTCTGTTATCCCAGTCAAAAACTGACAACTATGTCAACTTCTATGTAATGAACTCAAATGTCACCTAGGCATTTCAGATCACACCAAAGCAATTCTATGTGTGAAACCATCCAATTATGAACTGCTGTTCATGTATCCATTAGAGCCCCAGAGTGCCTTCTCCTTCCCTCCTGAAAAATATGCTGAATTGAAAGGAGCTATAACAGTAGTAATGGGAACAACCTTATCTAACTCTAGTTCTCAGGCACATGTGCTCATGTAGTTTTATACCAAGAAATTAGATATTTTTTTTTTTTATATTGTTCAAGGGAAACATCTTTTTCTTTCACTGGTTGAAACAGGACTTTTTTTTCCCCCCAGTGTTTATATAAAAGGATTTTCATGGATCGAAGTTAATCAGCATAAAGCTATAGTTTTGGATTAATAACTAGGGCACAAAGTGTCAGAGAAATTAATTTTATACATTGTTTTGTAGTTGCCAATCATACCTATGATTTTGACAGTTCATAAGTAATGGGCATCATCTCCCGTACAAAGTTTCAGAGGAATATCTACAAGCTTTAGTCTATGTGAGATACATACAATACAGAGTAACTTGAAAACATAAATACACTTTTCTTCCCCCTGCCGCCCCCAGTTCACTACAAATGTTACTAGTTTTTCCAGGCTTCATGAGGCAAATTATTTCTTTACTCTCACACAGAAGTTCTGGAATGAGCCATACCAATAAAAAAGTATTTGTCAGTAACATGATTAAACAAGTAGGACACCATTCTCAGGACTTCAATGCAGAAATACAGAAGCTTATTTTAAAATCATCTTGAGGGCATCTACAATACAATGTGGATGTCCAAGTTGATGGTGTCTCCCGTATTTCATACTATTTGAGTTGCACGTACCCTCACATTAGCAGCTGAAGGGGAGGAGGACTTGAAAAGGTAATGTATTGCTTATAACGTGAAGCCCTAAGTAGACCCCAAACCTCAAAAAAAGTCCATTTAAAATAAATAAATAGCTCAACTGGCTTAAGACAATCAATATATAATCATGCAAAATTGCATTTTTAACTTTAAAAGATTAAAAAGGTCACAGTCTACCAATCCTGTTCCTGTCTTAAACAACAGCAGCAGCTGCCAAAAACCAGGGAAAGATTACTTCCTTTTGGTGTCCCTTCCTACTGCACCATTATTTGGTTCTGGTAATTAGATTGGCTGGTTCTTCTCTACTTCAACACATAAATTATTAACTGACTTGATTAACCCCAGTTATGAAGTCTAATTAAATTTAGGCAGCTCACAAGACTGTCCTGGGGACAAATCTATAAAACTTATTACTGTTGTTAGACGCTATGGGAATGAAACTCCTACAAACACATCAGCCAAATACGAAGTCCCATCCTACTTCAGCTGCGGTCAGTCGAGGTGATGCTCCTCTTGCCTCCCACAGCAGTTCCATCAAGTACAGGTGTTATGAGTATCTATTGAGCTGGGTGTTATCATCTCTTTACAGTACTGTATCCAGTAATACAACGAGCCCACTGCATGGCAAGAGAGTAACGTAAGCACTGTTTCTTCAAGGCTAGCTAGAATGGCCAAGGTATGAACTACATTGGCAGCACTAGATTTATCAGCTCCATTACAGTATTTTTCCATGAAATTGATTAATATATAAGCAGAGATCCACGATCTGTTCTATTCCTAAAGGGACTAGTAACTACCAGCAGTTCTGGAATTGGATAACTTGTTTTTCTTTGGCCATATTTGCCCTTCTAAAAAGGGGAAGGTATATAAATATTTGAAGAACAGTGATATTTAAATGTTCCAAAATTTAGAGAACACTTAAACAATGTCCAATAGTATACATTCCACCTGAAAAAAAAATTGAAAAAGGCACTTAATTCACTGTCCAATATGACATCAGATATCTAATCCTAATTTCAATAAAAGGCTCATATTTTTAAGTCTGAAGGCATTGGACTAGTCCCTCTGGGTAGTGAGATAGGAGCTGTGAAAAATCAAAATTCATCACTGTAGTGATGCTAACCAGAAGGCCGTTTTAAATCAAGGAGTTAGTGATCCACTTAACAGTTTAACTCAAGGAGGCAGAGGCTGTGCTGTGCTATGCTGCATGTATAGCTTGACCTTCAGGTTTGTATTGTGCTGCACATATACCATGGCTGCAGAATAAACTTAGCCAGCTAATTGTAACAGAGGAGGCTGAAGGCAGCTCCCCCTCCCTCAGTACCAGTGGTTACACCACCTACGTGCCCTTGCCTTTATCTAAAAGTGCCACAAGTTCTCATGTGAACATACTTTTTGTTTGACAGTAGAAATAATTAATAGAATTGTTTTCTTTTAAGGAAATCCTGTAAGATCTCAAAAACCCAAATTTACAGGAAAATTTTCCACAGATGGGATCTGCCTGGTGTGCTGCACCCTGGTTGGAAGCCCATCTGATCTCAC
The DNA here is from genome assembly GCA_013397275.1 of Burhinus bistriatus. Taxonomy (NCBI): domain Eukaryota; kingdom Metazoa; phylum Chordata; class Aves; order Charadriiformes; family Burhinidae; genus Burhinus; species Burhinus bistriatus. The sequence continues at coordinate 32,271 of VYXH01005840.1, read as the reverse complement.
ACAATTTGAGGTTCCCAGTATCTGAAGAGATGCAAGACTGCTCTCCTTTTCTGTATATAGCATTCTAAATGATACTTTACAGAGTCCAAGTGCCTTTTTTACTGGGCTTATAATGAACTATCACCTCCTGGTGCAAAACAATGACATGGAAAAAAATTAAATCCTTCAAGTTTTTCTTTCAGAATTTTCACTTTGACTCTAAGTCTAGCTACATAAAGTGTGCTGACTACTGCTTGCACAGTTTGAAATAATGGCCACAGCTATTAGTCATCTTTCCAGAAAGGCACGTTTAAATGTTTTGCATCTTACATATGTAAAAAAAACACTTAACCATTTCATCACTGACACTTAGATCTGGAATATTCAGTAAGGAGACTGAATTTAATTATGTCAAAAGCAATATGCTATTTTCATATTCAGAACTGAAACACAGATTCCTCTCCAACACTTGTTATGCTTATTCTACTACGCTACAGCTTTAGGCATACTTAAATATGAGAAGTCCTTGGGACTGTAGACTCTCTAAACTCTGTCTTTTTTCAAAATTCTTGAACTTCAGGGAGGAAGTACTGCATGTGGAGAACCTGCAAGGATGGCCGCATGGTGGACAAGCTCAAAGATTGGAGGAATTTAGCATCAAGAATACCAAGTCCTATATAGAAATCAGGTTGTCACAGTTTGGGCTGGGCTGGCTGCTAAAACGAACAACAGATGCTCTCTTTTACTTCTCTCCCCTTCAGAGAAGGGAGAGCATCTCCCTTCAGGGACAGAAGGATGAGACAAGAGTTATGAGTTTAAAAAGAAACTAAACTAATGAAAATATTAATAAAAAGAATAATGAAATATATAGAACATATACAAAACTGTAACGAGCTCCCAGGATGACGATCACATCGCTGGCAGACACTGGGAAAGTCCCAGACTGGACTCAATGACAGATGGGAACTGGATTCTGGATCTGGATTCAGGAATGCACAGATCGGGATCAAAGGCAGACGAATAGACACCAGCCATTGAAGGAAGAGGCTGTCCCCTTTGATCCCTCAGCTTTTATACTGAGCATGGAATACCCTTTTGGTCAGGTTTGGGTCACCCGTTCTGTCCGCTCCTTCCCACATGTGCGACCCCTCTACGCTTTTCCACTTCTGACCCCCCAACGGGGCAAATAACAAAGTCAGCTGGCCTTGGGTGTTATAGCAATAAGGATAAGCAAGAGCCTCTCTGCATAAGCAAGAGCCTTAGCATCAACTGTAAACATCAGGTCTTACCAAGGAAGCAGACTACTGCCTTAAAAATACGGCATTAATTTCAGAGAGTTCAGTTAGTTAGAAGAGGCTTAGCTGAATAGTAAAATTACCAAAAAGAAAATTGATTCTGTTTTACCTCAGACCAGGACACATGGTCACTGACTACAGAGTACAAGGTAGGAGGTATTTACTGGAGGAAAACTCTTCATAGTGCAAATTGTTAATGCCACAATTTTAATTTGGCAATATCTGTGATTGTCTCAAAAAGCAGAGAGCTACCTCAGTAGATCATGTACCTATATTCACATTCTATATACAGAGCCTCATTCCTATGGAATACCTTTTTCATCTTAACACCATATTAGATTGTATTAAGCACACTCAGAAGATAAGTAGGTTGGATTCATTTTAGCCCCAAACTCTGATCAGGTCTCTGTATTGCTATTATTTATGATCCAGAAGGAACTAAATAATAAGAGTCAGAGAAAATGAATTATATATTCCTAAATGTTCCCGCATTTTGATATATTAATCCAATAACACAGTATTTTTATCTCCTCAAGAGACAGAGAAACAGTATAGAAATAGAATATAGAAATATAGAAACAAAGAAACACAGAATAATAGGTTAGAAAATAAAAATACAGTAACAGATCTTTCAGAGCCAAACTATAAGTGGGTTTAATGTGTGAAACACAACTGGAGATTAAAATCCAATTGATTTTTCTTGGGTAGGAACATTGTGCCACTTAAAATTTTAAGTCCTGTGCTCTAAACAAGTTCACTACTTAAGAAACAGATGAATACTGGGAAAAGGCTCACAAATTTCCCTTGCCAGGCACAAAATAGGCTGGGAAGTTTTGGTACTCCCGCTTCTGTCTCTTCAGAGTAGATGGGGGGCGGGGGGAAATGTTTTGGCACTTGCACAAAGAGAGTTTGACAGTCACTGCGCCTGAGAGTCTCTCTGCGACTGCAGCAGGGAGTGGGAACTCTAACAAAGCAGGAGGGGACTTGTTTCTAGTTCCAAGTTTTCTTTGAGGCAGCCTTACCTTCAGAAATCAGTTCCCCTTCTGGCTGGAATATCCCTGGACAGGCTGGAGTGCATTTTGTCCTGTTACTTAAGAGCTACATTTCAGCTTCTCAGAGTCTCAGAAATTCCTTGGCTGTTGTCTAACACAATTGTTCAAAGCTGTCAATATACCATAATCACTTCTAGAAGATATCAATACAAAACCCTACTTTCTCTGTTCTTCTGATGAAAGAGATTAAACACAAATCCAAAACGTACTTCACCATGCTCGCTATTAAAATTTGCATTTCTAATCTTAATTAACTACCCTAGCAATATCAAAATCCTTGTAATTTATGAGCTATACTGTGATCACATTATTGACCCTGATGAGCAGTTTCTCATTGAAATAGCTCTGTTCAGGTCAGTGGAATAGCTTGTGTGAATGATTTACCAGACTATAACCTGACTAAATATCTCAAAAAGCTTTGAGAAATCTTACTTTTGTTAATATACAGTATGAAGATGTGATGGATAAAAATTTATGATGTAGAAACGTAATATACCCTAATGAATACCTACTCCTTAATAAGTACATTCAGATAATGGTCCAATTTAGAACCTTATAAAAACCTTTATATAATCAGTTACCATTTATAGCAGCGCCCAATACAATGCTTACAGCAGTAGTAATGGCCTGTATTATACCATCAGAGATGTTTGAGATAACTTTGTCAGAGATTACTTAGTCCTTTTCATTATCATATTCTGATTCCCAGTGTGTTCTACAAGGTTAAGAATGCAGAATGAGGTTTCTGTATCTGAAATTGTCTGTGGGTTTGGGGAGGTTTTCCTTTGAAGGTCAAATAAAACATAGTCTTGCCATTCCTATGAACATGTTCTGGAAAATTTACAGTATTTTCATTTGCTTGTAAGAATTCTTTTAGAGGATCCTGAGCAGTGTCATTATTTGGAGCACAAAATGAAATTCAGCAAACCAGCATTTCTGGTACCAAGTCTGAGCCTGTTCCTATGCTAAACTGTGTACACTTGATCAAATTTTTACTTTTAGAAATACCTCTGTTTATACACACTCAGATTTCGCTTAGGTGTGGCATTTTCTAATTCATCAGTGTTTCACTTTCTAGTTTTATCAAGACTTTTGGGCATTTATTTTTAATGTTTAGCAGTAAACTTATAATCCTGACAAAATTCTCACTGAGTTCTCTAGACAATGGCTTCCTAGCTATATACTGTGTAACATCAAAATAATTTGATAGCATATGCTAGTATTCGTTAGGTAAACCATTCACTGGCAGACTTCATTGCAGTTTGACCTTTTCTAGGCTCAACCCTTTCTAGAATGTAAGTTGGTCAACATCAGTCTGTGGCTTTACTGTAAGCACAAAAACTTCACAATACCAAATACTGAACAATAAACATCAGCAGAGAATTTTTAATAAGATATAAATAATGGACTTTTAGACACCTATGAAAATACAGCAGACAGGCAAAAAAAATCATCACAGCAAGAGCAGTTTTTAAACTTTCCCAAGCAGTATTATGAATGTTACGACCAATTTGTGACAAAGAGAAACAACCAATTTGTGACTGATTCACCATGTGCTTCATTTTAAAAATTCGTTCTACATCATTTCAAGTACTCTCAAATCAATAGATTTCATACCTTTGATGAGCTATCAGAACCAGATTAAGAACAAGAGATCATGCATTCCTGTGTCTTGGGTAAACATGGGTTTCTAGTTATCGAAGTTATCATTCTGGAAGACTGAAAAACTTAATAAAAAATTAGCAAAGTTCTCATTGATATCTGTGGGCCTGGTTCTGCCTCAAAATATATCTCCCTCACTTCAAATACCATGTCTTAACCATGACTGAAAGGAAAAGTGAGAGGTATTTGCTAACATTCATTCTTAGCAATATACAGGCTTTTCTAGCAGTGTAATGTAATCTTCGTGCTGGCACTTATTTAAGAAAAACTAACCAGACACAAATAACACCATGAAATCGTTACTGAAAGGAAATATTACTTTTTAAAAGAGTCTTCTCTAGTATTCTGATGAAATAAGACCTCAAAATTGAACTGCTCATTTAGATGAGTGAAAACATAAAGACAGCTCACTTATTGAGGCCAGCAACTATGACAAACCACTGTTGACATGGATCTTCCTCTTTAAAAAAACCCAAAACCATTAACTTTTATTCCCCATATAATCTTCTGGTAACCCTATGGTTGCGAGGGTAACCTCTCAGCCACCAACCAGCTCCTAAGTACAAAAAAATTGGATACATACATCATAAAAGACCATGACAATATCAGCCATGGAAAGGAAAGTTGAAATGATTTATGATGCTACTGTCATCATGAGTCTGAGGAACAGCATAATTGAGCTGCAGCTTATTTGTGCTTCCCAATTAGAATATTCGGAATAAGGTACTCTTTGAACTAACCATCTTCAGTTATAGTCCTGCTAAAGGAAAAGTAGATGGAGTTTTCACTTTTATAACCATTGTCCATCACAGAACAGACTTTTTAGTCTTTTTTTTTCTTAATAATCTCTCACCTTTGTTGATGTATAGGATTAGATGGAAGTTCGGTTCATCAACTCTAGACCCCTAGCACGGTACATGTAACCAGACATATACTCTCATCATCCATCTCCAATATATCACAACCTATGAAATAGCTGACTTCAAATGATAAGGTTCTATCTTACAGCAAAAGCTATTGTAATTAGTTTCTATGTGTTTGACTTTGTACAATTAAACTTCATTCCATTTCCATTAGTCAAGTCTACAAGGTCATACAAAATTTGTGGATGACAAAATGAGAAAATACTGGAGGAAGACTGGATCATAATTCAGAAAGAATTATTCTCTTAAATCCATCTAATCCTTCCTAAATTATGACCCAGTCCTCCTCCAAAATTGGTAATACTTTCTGACTTTGTGTCACCCACAAATTTTATAATTGCACCCACCTCATTCTTGTAACAAGGTCAGTAATTGAAATATTAGACAGGATTGCTCTCCAGACCAGACCTTAAGAAACAGCGCTAGTAACTTCTCCCCAGTCTGGTAACATTTCCTTCAACATAATTCACTGAAGCTTCTACTTTAGCAAGCTTTTTATCCACCTCACAGTTTTTGAATTAATCCCCATTTTCTCATTCCTTAATAATAATTTCCCTTGGGGAACTATATCAAATACTTTGCTTAAATTTAGACAGATTAGGTTCATTGCATTACCCTTGTTTAAGAAGTCAGCTATCTTATAAAGATATTAAATTAGTTTGATAAAACCTGCACTTGATGAAACTATATTGCATGTTATTCCATTTCCATTTACCTCTGAAACCTTGATTACTCTTTCATTCAAACCCTAGAGTATTCCCATATCACTGAGGTCAAGCTCATGAGTTTATGCATTGCTAAGATAATTTTTACTTGTGTGAATGTATCATGTTTGTTATTCTCCACATTATAATATTAGTGTATGTAGTGGGCAGAAGACAGTGTAACAAGGAGTTAGTGATTTCAGGCAGAATCTAGGCAGAGATTTAACCACCGTCCTTGATTGTAGACACCTGTACGCGAGCATGAGTGACTGCTACATAACCCAAGCACATACCGTGAATGAATATGCACTGCCTTTAACAATACCACCTGTGTGTACTGCTTGTAAGAACTTGGTCCTATGGAGATGTGTAAGAGCGTAACTCTCATTGAACTTTGGTGTACTTGAAAGTTCAGTATTGTAAAGGTACAAGACTGATGGCTTTGTTCACTTGGAAGAATTGCCTAAAGGTGTGAAGAACAGTGAGACTGGTGAACCTCACCACAGACAGGATCCACGCAGTGTGCCATGATCAACGTGAAGGGTCTCGTCCAATGCGGCATACACCAGGGTTTCTACTATCAGAAAGGACGTACAACTGCAATCATCTTTTCTGCTATTATTATTTACACAGTGAATTAGTTAATCATCCATGAATGACCATGCCTTTCTTACTGAGATGCCAAAAGGACTGGGACCACCCTTAGTACAAAACAGTATATTATGCTTCCTGCACTTTGAAAACAGTAGTGCTACAGTAGCATAAATCTGCAGTTGCCGTATGGTGAATAGACTTTCACACTTTTACAAAAATCACCCTACAATTTCTATTCACCTTCACAAAGATTTGCCTGCAGACATTCTGGAAACTGTAGAAAGATCATTAAAATATTTGTAAGATCACTCAAATAGGCTTTTTATTATTTATTTTTATGCAATCATACATATTGCAGTAAAGTTTTATTATTCAAATTGCTTTCTAATGAACAACAAGGCCCCACTTCTTTTGAGTTTTTGAATACCATTACATTTTCTTCTTCAGTAATTTTTTTTTGCCCTTCTTCCAGCCTATTTAACTGACACGACACATAGCTAGACATACATTTTCTCAATAATGGAAATACAACTTTGCTGTAGGAAGTGCTCTGTGTTAAAGTGATTTGAAAGGAACAACCACCATCTCTTCCTCTGCTAAACTTAAAATGCAATCACTTTCTGTAGGCACTATAATATCCAGAGCTGCATGGGAAAGTCTAACCACTATAAAACATATAATGAGTAGTTTCTATCCAGGAAAAATTCTACAAGCTCAGGCCAGAGCTTCTTTATGAACTACAGATTGTTAAGAACAAGTCACTAAGAATAAAACAAATTTTGTCAGAGCCTGCCTGAGCTCAAGAGCTCAACAGGTTATTGTTATTGATTTGGCATTCAAAAGAACACTACCCTAACTCTTTCAAGAGAACCTACTTCAGCAAGAAACACAGCAGCACCCTTTGAGTTGGGGTTGGAACAGTATAATAATGGCAGAGTTTGAGTTATTTCAATTCCTGTCATTGTCAGCTTGAAGCGTTAAGCATACAGAAAGGTAAGTGAGGAGGAACAGATTTTTTTGAAATATGAGAAGGACTAGAATGACTTCTTGATTTCAGCCTATTCGTTATTAATTGACCTTTGATACACTTAAAAGGTAAAACTGAACCAATGACCAATTCAAAGCCAATGTGTATTGATAATGGTAGTGTCCTGGCTCAAAACCATTTGAAAAAAGATTGGAAGACACAAAGTGGACCCAAGAGAATTAATTAGTCCTCATGAAGATCTGCTTAATTCATCTGTATTCCCACATGTAGTAAGGGTAATCAGAGATATCATAGACATCAGAGATAACTTTGTAAGGTCAGGCTCCCTTTCTATCTATATTTTCTTTGAGTTTTTCATCACTTGTATTTTTAAAAGCATGCATCAGAATTGGCCTAACAAAACAAAAAATAACACGCTTCCTGCAAAGTTATTCGGGATGCCTTGCCTCAGTTACTTACATGATGATTATAATTTATGCATATACAACAATGCCTAACATTGTGCTCAGAAGATAAGCAATAGCCCTTGACAGCAATAAGAAATTTTTTTTCCTCTTTTGTCCTTAAATAGATATTGTGAAATATTGTACAAAACCAGGAAGATCACAGATCTCCTCCTCTTTCCTAGTGCTTAACAAGGGTAGAAAGCAACATGCATATAACACCAACTGTAGAAGACAAAAAAATATTTTCATTTCAAAGGAAACCTTAACTTTCAATTATTCTATATCACAAAAATACAAGAGAATATTCTTTAGGAATAGAACTTACTCACTGTCAGACAGACAGCAAAATACTTAGGCCAGAGGTGTTGATATATGCCATAATGAAGTAAAGGGCAGAATAAAGACATCTGTTATGACAGGAAAAGGCACATATTTCCCTGATTCTTGAGCCTCAGAGCAGATCAATGGGGTCCATGAAGGCCAAAAAAACTTCTATTGAGGAACCAGTGTGCAAGAACTAGAGAAGTTAGCACAGGATCTGTTCACCGTGGAAAAGCCACAACTGCCTAAAGCCCCTGCCATAGCCATGTAGAATGAGCAGGGGGCTATCAATTACTATTCCAGTCCCACTTAAAAACATGGGTTTTTTTAATTTCCATTCAAGCCCATTCAGGCACAAATATCTCCTTTGTCTCCTTGATGCACCTTCCAATACCACATCAACCTCAGTACTGTCTAGTTGTCCCCATCTACCCAAATGCAATCTCTGCCTAAAAATTTCAAGAGTGACATGATTTGCGTTTGCTGTACACTATGACTCAAGCCCAAGATGGGCAGAGAGAACAGTCATTAAGACATAGTCAACATGTCATAAATTTGCTTTGAGTATCTGAACTTTTGAGTACTTTGGATCTGCAAAATAAGGTGGTAAAATCCTCTCTCAGTAATCTAGTGTCATTTTTTTTATATCCTTGCACAGATATGCAAGACAAACCACTAAAACTGCAAAGATATTCCTTTCTTTGTACCTGGTATATCTTTATCCCTGTATTTCTATCTGAATTTACCCTCAAAAGAGAGAAGGGAGGAGCTATAGATTAACAAAGCAGTATCTTATTGCCACAGTCAGACAGGTAGCAATGAAAAACTCTAAGACAGACAGAGAGGCTCTGCCCCCCCCCCCCCCCATCATATGCCAGTCCGCACAGCAAACCAAAGGTCTGATAAGGTATGGGGACAATGTCACAGGTCTGATTAAGCTTCCTCCTGCTGACCCTGCAAAATTCTGATGTTCTGAGTATTACAAGTTGAATTCTTAACTGCTAGGTTTACTTGGATTGCATTGACTACAGTATTGATTCTTAGCCTCTCCAACATTTTCTTGGCACAGGTTTTTTACCAGTTACACCTTCACAGCAATAGGACTCATAGGATCCTTGCTCAAGGAGCCTCCAGGCACTCCCATTCCCAAGGCTTACACTTACCAGTGCACACTCGATAGGCATTCTTTACATTCACATTTTTGAGACATGAAATAATGGAAACAGACTTTTCTTTTTTAAAGTTTAGAGCTGATCTCTTCCTCATTAAAGAAAGGCACGCACATACATGAAAGAAAATCACAACTATACACATTTCTTAACCTCAGTTTCCTCAATACTCTTGAGAATTCTTTGGGTTCAGACCTATAGGCCAAATATGCTTGTGCGCTAGATGTAGAAACTGGGCAACTTGGTCACCCAGGTTGAGCAAATATGGGAGCTACAGCCTGATTATGACTTCTTCCACTCAAGTCTTACCATCTAGAAATCTTTTCCCCTACTGCTGTGTACATGGATTCTTGAAAAAGATCAGTGTCCTTGTGTTTTCTCCATCTCTCTTCTCCAACCATTTTTGCTACTTTATTTGAATTCAGAGCTTCATTTCCTTCAAGACTCCCTCCACTAAAGGCATAGTTTCATGCTGCGAGCCAATTGCCAAAATTGGCCACTTCCATCCCTACATCCTTCCATGCACACATTGTCATCTGCAGCTTCCCGTTTTCTTCCTTGCACTGGTCTCATAAATGCGTAGTCAAGGTTCAGTGAATCACATCATTTCATTGATCTGATAGAAATGATTTCCCTCTTTTTTCCACCCCCCTACATTATTTGTCCCTAGAAGCAACTAAGTGATCAACCTCACCAAATGATCACACAATCACTCACCTAAGGGGAATAGAGCTACACCCTTCCAATAGCTGTTTTAAGCATAATGTGAATCTGCTCTTGGTGACCTTTACACCTTCTCATTTTCAATTCCCTGTACTAACATCCAATGGTTTTTTGTTCTGTCTGCAAAGAAATTACATTCCTTAAAATAGTAGTTGTCTGAAAGGAAGCTAAAAAAATAAATCTATCTAGTTTGCAGTTATTCAATTGTTCTCTGCATACATACATACATACATCTCTGGATGCTGAGAGATTTAACAAAGAAGCTAGTCTTACACAAACATTAGTGTGACACTCTTCTGTCCCCTCAACACATGTAGTATGAGACAACAGAAGACACAAAGACAGCTATAAGGCACAAGGATACTAGCTCCTTTTAAATAAACATTCAATAAAGCATAAATAGGTTATTTCCTCAAGGAATTAATGTCAAATATGCAGCATCATTTGAAGGATTTAACAGCACTTTTATTTCCACCATCACTTCCACTCATTTTTCACGCGCCTACCTAACAAGGCTTAATCTATAATGATAATCTATTCAGGCTGTTAATATTATAACAAAAAGCTTCCCCTATGGCTGTACCAGCACCCAGCAAAAGCTGTATATCTCATAGGCACAAAGGCAAGAAACTTTAAAGTAAGGCTGGCTTGGTTTTGGTTGTTTTTTTTTTAATTTGTGGTGCAGGTTCTGGTGACTTTTTATTTTATCTTATTTCTCTGGAAGTTATAAGTCAACTAGCAATTTGTGAGTGTACATTATGAGCACAAGAGCTGTCATACTGCTGTTTCATATAAACCCCCCAACTTTTATAATTAAATAAATAGATATATTAAAAAGCTTTTAAATGTTTTACCAGCGTATCTAGCATTTTCCATACTGGTTCGGATAAGTTGTTCTAGTACCAACTTGGCAAACATACACAGCAAAATTTGAAATCTGAGAACACTCCCAAATTAAAAGTTAATTGATTGCACTTCAGATTAGGGTGGTAGGGGAGGGGGAGAAGCTAGTATTCCTACCAAGAAGCATATTTACACCCATTAGTTGCAAGAAGGACTGCCCCAGAGGCACCTGAAACAATCAAACCTTTCCAGCAAAATAACAAGGAGTTTTGAACAGTTATTTCTTCTCTAATGAGAACAATTTGACCTTCATGAACACACCAGTCACAGATCCTTTAGTCCTGTCAGACATATTTCCACTTAGAAAATCATGACATGTGTACCCTGTAAAGTGGTGACTTGATCAAAACAATGAAATATGACTGTGCCAGGAGAAGGCCTACAAACCCACATAGAGAGCGCCCTTCTCTTGTAAAGCCTCTGCAGCATTAAAACAGATTGCCTTTTTATTAACCGTTGTCTCATGTCTCTATGGGAAGTCAACATCTGAAATAAGAAAATTCTCCTTTCTGATCAGCTCACTAACAAACTCCTATAGAACATCAAAAAGAAATATTTTGCTACCTGTTTCATGCTGTTAAGTATACTGAAACAGACAGAAAATAGAATTTTTAACTCTGCAGTCTTCTGTATGATGTTGAGAGACAGGTTAACTTTCATTCTACTTGCTGGGCTCCCTCTCCTGGTGTATAAAAGGCAGTCTCAACACTTCAATAACAAGGATGGGTTTGGTTGATCTGAACTTCAAGCTGCATTTCTGATATTCTTTCATTCACTCCCTCACATGAAATCCAAATTCCCTCATTCTGAAACTCCCTTATATCAAAAATCAGATAAATTTAAGCAAATAGTCTTGAAATAAATTCTCTGCTTTCCTAATTAATACACAAAAGGCAGTGTTTGCAGAAGACTTTATTGTCATGGTTGTCTAGCTGCGCTTCATTTGTGCTTTTTTTAGATTTCTTCAAATGGGAAACAATTGGGGATTTTCTTGAAGCGAGGGGAAAGGCCAGTGTGGTGAAAAGAAGATGAAATCCTGTACATTTTGGGGAGAATTCCAAGCCAAGCAAGCATGAAAAGTTGAAATATATACTGCTGGACAGTGGAAGAGTCCCCTTAGGATCCTTAGAGCCACCAAGATGTGGGGCAGGACTCATGCTGCTGTATCCCGCATTCAGAGAATACAGATGACACAGTAATCAAACAGTGATTCAAGGTCTCTTACTCACCCTTATTAAATGCAGCTATATGAAATTCAGTGATCTGTCCTGCCAGCTTTTCGTATTACCTTCCTCCACTTCCATATTAAAAAAAAAAAAAGTGCAAATGGATTAATTTTTAAGTGTTACCCAGCAAAGATAGGTATTGTGACATCACTGTTTTCCAGTTGACACAAACCACCTATTTATGGGCTATCACTATTTAGGCTCCTATTGCTGAATTATACTGTGTGATTTGGAGGATGGCATCCATCGGTCCCATCTGGTCTTTAACTTTTTTCTGTCAGAGGAACCAGGAGTTACAGAAATCCTCAACAATTATCAAGAAGAACATGAGGCATGAATAACTTAGTGATATAAAAATAAAGGTATCTATTTCTGGGTTTGTTATAGCTCCAGAGACTATTTCATGGCTAAGTAGCTTCATTTCCATTTCTAACTTGAGTGCATTTTCTGTGTCAAACCTCACTTCTTGCATTGTCTCAGAGTATAAGAATTTTTCTGGCCCAGTTCTCAAAGAAAGGAAATTTCCATTGTGTTCTACAGGTGTTTGGGTTCCAATAGGAATAGCAACAGGGATCCGCTTCCCTGCCTTAAGAAATGAGAATTTCATAGTCAACTCCAATGCAGTCCCTCAGATCTGGTGCGGACTAGGACCCTGACAGATGACTTAGGCCTCTTTAGGCTGCGCAATTTAAGCTCTCAAGTAGTCTACCAGTACTTGTACTCAAGTCCTACCCAGCCCTAGGTTTATTACATGAGTAGCTGTTAGAGCTCAGCATTCCATTCTCTCTGGTAATGTTTCTTATCTCATTATGTAAAAGCATTAAATAATGAATAACATCATATAAAAATAAAGTTTTAATATTATAATTAAAGAAAATCGTACTAGTGAAAGACCAGCATGTATAATGATTTAAAGGAAAGACAGAGCGCAATGTAGGATTTCATAATGTGGGTGAAACATGGAATGCAGAGATAATTCCTAACAACCTAAAAGCAGATCTGAATCTGAGACACCAATCATCCATCGCAGCAAAACAAATGTTCTTCCATTCCAACTGCCAGACCATGTACAGCGTGTATTTCTGCTTGTAGTGCACCCCTCTTCCTAGGAAACCAAGCTAACCAGAAGGCCTGAGGAAATATCCTATTCCTAGGGACCTGTTTCAGTCAAAGTATTTTTGACACAACATAGCGAAAAGCAGCAAATGAATGCCTGATCTCATCTCACATTAAGTGGGACTCTGTTCTCTACCACCAGCTGCTCAGAGAGAAAAATTCTTCTTGGCATAGCACAGGTGGCACATATAAAGTGCAAATTAAAGCTGGGATTTCTACACAGCAAGGGCGGAAGACAGAGCAGTTGTGCTGGCCTGGTGACCCGTGCCCCTGACCTGCGCACACGAGAGTGATGAGATGGGATGGAAGGACAAGGAAGAACAGGGCCACAGAGCAAGTGTGGGCAGCAGGATGTCTGGCTACAGAGGCTGTAAACAACACCCAGGCTCTCGTGTGGAAGACAGTTTCACTTGAGTGAAATTCGTTTAACCTTTTAAAATCTAAATGCTGTAGGTTTTGATTTAGCAGTATTTTAGAATCCGTAAGAGATGGGTACATTAAGCTGTACAGCTTATTCTTAATATTTATTATTCCCCTAAAAAAAGCAGAAGCTGTACAGATAGCTTTGCACAGTCAATACTAATGAAAACCAATCAATATCCAAACAAATAACAGCTTCTGGTTTCAGATATACCAGGACAACTTCATATGGGTGAGATTACACCAGATTCATTCTGACATCAGAGACATGAAATACCAGATTTGCTAACATGTTCCAACGGTCTGAGCCACTGTGGCAATGCCAATCAGCCATAAACCCCAATTAGCTCAGTGAGTAGCAAGGACTCTGGCTCCTCCGTATCAAAGAGAAGCAAAGCTGCACCAATACACTGGCGCCACTGAGATAACGTGAACTTCCTCAACTGTAATATGGAACTAGAAACAACATGCAGCCTGTGACATTTGCCACATTTTTTGTATTTCATTTTTTGGAGTATAGCTGGAACATTTGTGGTATTTTCCAATGTTGCCTGTTCACTTTCGTAGGCCACCTCATTATGTATCTGTGAGATTGTCTTGTTTGCTTCTTCTTTATCCCTTCTGTTTCAGAAGGAATTTAGTCTCCAAGCACAACTCTTAGGCAGACAGGGGTAGGCATACTGATGTGCGAGGGAATCAAGAAAAATACATTTTCAAAATAAAAGCATGGAAAATACTTAATGAAGGTCCCAAAAGCAAAGCTGAATCTTAAACTCTTATGTGCAGAAGACAAAATATTTTACAGATGTGAAGACCTTACTCCTCATGTGCAATGAGCAGAAATATTACTTCCCATGGAACAGAATAGACAAAAGAGTATTATTTTCCACTTTAGAGAAAGAACTGGTTCTAATAATACCTCCACAATTCAGAATGGAGAAATGTAAGTAAACACAGTAATTTTATTAGACTTAAAATACGTAATTTTTACATCTATCTTGTAGAAATCTATCATCTTTAAATTCCTACTATTTTAATTTCACATAAATTATTAAAAAGCACAGGTCAGCATATGACAGCCTTCCCTATACTTTGGGTCATTTCTCAGGATAATCTGAATGCTTTCAGTGAGAAATAACTTGAACAAAACATTACGTTGTGAAGCAATTCTGACTTGAAAATGCTGCAATAGACTTTAAGCATAATTAGACATCGCCTCTTCATCTCTTGCAGTTGTTCTACAAAGGTCCTTAGCTGTGTTATCACAGCTGTTACAGCCGATTGCTGAGGGATGGCCTTTGAAATACCTTGCAAAAGCTTTAAGACTAAAGCACAAGATTTTCACTTGAATCTAACATCAGACAAAATGCCCGTACAGCACTGGGAACTCTGCTGTGTGCATTCTCCTTCATTCAGCAGCTGATCCCAGCTTGCTGACCCACTTGTTTCATACAGTTTTTGTAACAGCCAAACATTCAGCAAGATGCAACAGTAAAACAAATGGTAAAAAGAGGCTATTTCCAATTGAAAATTACTGGATGCACAGGAAAGAGGAGGAAATAATTTCCCTAAGTGGATGCAGCTTGCTAAATTCTTTTGCATAGCTGTATTTGTAAATGTCAGTCAGAATCACAGGTGTTGGAAAGGACCTCTGGAGATCATCTAGTCCAACTCCCTGCCAGAGCAGCTTCACCTAGAGCAGGTTGCACAGGATGGCGTCCAGGCGGGTTTTAAATGTCTCCAGAGTCAGAGATTCCACCAACTCTCTGGGCAGCCTCTTCCAGTGCTCTGCCACCCTCAAAGTCAAGAAGTTCCTCCTCAGGTTTAGATGGAACTTCCTATGGTCAAGTTTGTGCCCATTACTTCTTGTCCTATCATTGGG
>VYXH01005840.1:0-16641 GCA_013397275.1 Burhinus bistriatus | reverse complement strand
GGGGAAAACCACTTGTCACAGACCTCCAACTAGACTCTGTGCCACTAATCACAACCCTCTGAGCTCTATCTGCCAGCCAGTTTTCAATCCACCCCACCGTCCATTCATCCAAACCACACTTCCTAAGCTTGCCTATGAGGATGCTGTGGCAGACGGTGTTGAAAGCCTTGCTGAAGTCAAAGTAGACAACATCTACTGTCCTCCCCCCATCTATCTATCTATCCAGTCACGCCATCGTAGAAGGCTATCAGATTAGTCAGAACCTGGATGAATAAAGCAGGAAAATGAGCATATTCCAGCTTTCCAGATTCTGAGAGGAAAATTTTACTAATCAGCTCAAAGGGGAAGAGACAAATATATCCACATTCCTTATGGCAGGACTGTGCCACTTACGACAACTCTTTGGTATGGGAACAGGGACTTTTCAGTGTCAGCTCTATATGAAGTTGTTAGCAGAACAGTCATGCACATTTATTAGAAGCACAACATATTATTTACCTGTTGAAATTTATGATATGGGGAGAATTACATTTGTAACTGTTGTGCAAGAAAACCACTGGTGACAGCAGATTTGGGAAGAAATGGTGAAAGACCACACATCAAATAAAAAACACAGTATCTCTAAGTTTGGTGGTATCTTAGGAGCTTTCTCTGTTTTCAGGGCAGATTCAACTTGTCCTCTCACTTTACCACCCGTTTGCATACTGTCACCATTGCACATACAGTAAGACCAGCTCTGGCACTTACACTGAACTGCACAAGCATCTACGTGAAATGCCAATCTATGACAAAAAAACCGGGATCATTATGTTTGTCCTGCTCGTATGGGCAACAGTAGTTTTACCTAACTTTTAATATTGCATACTTTCACGTGCAAACACTAGAACTGGATCAGGGAACAGCACATAAATAACCCACATGGGACTTCATTTTGGCATACCAAAGCACACCCATAATGGGCAAAGGCCCACAGAAGCTAACACAGCAGCCCACAACGGGAAGGTTAGCTGTGTGCTCTTCTATTTTGTGTTGAACTGGAGGCTAAACACCGTATACAACAATCACCTCCTCACAAAGTAAATGTATTTTTTCAGACCTGTGTTTATCATTAATTCAGTCTTCTCTCTGAAACAGCTTATTATTGTTCTGTTCTCTAGTGCATGAAATCTAGCTTTTCCCCACTTCTTATTTTCTTTAGTTATGGGCTTTTTTTAACAATTGTATGGATTTCTTATTAGCAGCGCCAATGTTTCATTTAAAATATTGCTAAAGAGA
Organism: Burhinus bistriatus; assembly: GCA_013397275.1. Lineage (NCBI taxonomy): Eukaryota > Metazoa > Chordata > Aves > Charadriiformes > Burhinidae > Burhinus > Burhinus bistriatus. Next base: position 15,366 of record VYXH01005840.1, on the reverse strand, counting down.
ATTCTATTCTAAGTGTATCAAAATCAAACTATACAGTACTTCCCATGCTAATCCGCTAAGTGTATCCGAGGAGCAAATGGTCACTCACTGGACCTTCTGTATCAGTTGCACTGCTGGCACAATTTCCATGCTAACAAGGATTTTACTGATGCATAATTTTAACAAAGTTAGACATATATTCCATTACAGACTCTACAAAGAGACACTCATAATATTTGATTTTTTTGGTGGGTTTTCTTTCATTCTCGCTTGCAGATAGATGAACCAAATTACATTTTTTAGACAATTCAGTCTGGTAGGCAGTATATGAAGTTGCAGAAGGGTACACGTGTAGAAAGTAGCTACCAATAAACTTCATCCTACAAATGTTTGGTACAATTTCCTACTAATTTCAGTATCAGTTGCTTTAACTTTTCATAGCTTATCTCCTTTTTTTGGTATTAATTTTAGGTACTGCACACTGCACAGCTTAGGGATGAATATTGAATGATATAGACCCAAGATTTCATTGCCTGTTACTGCTGCTAAAAGGAATGACATGACTCAGTAATTCTTTATTGTCTTACATACTTCACTTCTGTATCTGCTAGTCAAAAACTATTTTAACCCTTCCTTTGGCAAGACCGGGACAGCTACATTTTAAAATAGTTGCATCATATTTTCTTACATTCCTTCTTGCTTTTAAGTCCATACCGACAGAGCCTCTTTTACAGATGGAATTAAAAAAATCATTCTTCATGACTACTGTAAGAAATTCTGGGTATGTTGTTAAAAAATATTTATCCTGTTTACTAAATAAATACCTTAGAGGAAAGTGTGGGGAAAAAAGCATTTCTTACTGACACTGGTGGCATAAGAATGACCTCTTCACACAGAGAAGTCTGTTACTCAATAGCCATAGGAGTTCTGCAGGGGAAGGATGGCCCATTACCCAGAGTGTTGGCCTGAGACTCAAATTTGGATTTCTATTATTTCACAAATTTCCTGTTTTACCTTGGCCAACTTATACAAACCCAGGCCTTCAAAATTTATCCAGATGCTATAGATTACTTTGGGGTTATCTACCTAAACAATTTTAAGAATCTGTATCCATTTTTTCCTCTCTAAAATGCAGACGGTATATCCTTAACTGATACGGATGTTGAGTTAATAAACGTTTTAAAGATCATCAGTTCTACTGTAACAAGTGCCAATGATTGATAGGAAGAAAAGTTACTTAGGTCTTTTGAAGAATTCTTATTCTAACTTAAGGGCAAATTCATTTCTTGAATAAAGCAGTACCACCGTCATTAACCTCACCGAATTGCAAGCCTTGGCAAAAAAACTCACCTTTCCTACTATTGCTTTGATTCAAATTATTCATGTTTAAAGAAAGCCAAATTAGTAGGAAATGCGAACTCAGTTCCACAAAGAAATTTCAGAGATAACGAGCACATGCATCCTCACTGCAGAAAACTTTACAAGAGAAGCCCTTTATTGCCTAGTTCAGAATTCAATGTTACTATGTATGGGTTCAAGAAACTCTGGTGAAGAATAAATTAAATGTTAACTATGCTCCCTTTAACCTAACCATCTTTTAATATACCTGTTTCTAGGAATATCATATCCATAGACAGTTGAACCATTCTTGGCTTAAGATGCTTTATTTTAGACGTCAAAAGATTTAAATCAGGTATTAAATTCCCTAGCTATTCTTTCTTTAATTTTTTTTCTGGGTATTTTGTTGGCGTTTAAGACTTCTTTTAAGGAAAGTCCATTATCTTTGTGAAAACATCAGGCATACTTATCTTCTTCAATCCTGTTCACCTCGCTGTGCCATTTCCTGCAAATTGCAAAGAAATGGAGTCGTTCTAAATATGGTACTGTTGAACTCACTCACTGCATTTCAATGTCAACATACATCAAGGTTTTGGGGTTTCTTTTCCCTCCTCTTTACTACAGTTTCATTCTGGTTTTCTTTCCTTTCTGAAAGAGGCCAGCCCATTTTGTACTTGTTTGACTGTCTGCATTGTATACATAAACAAAAATTAGAGGTTAGAGACACAAATGTTCTAACCTTTTTGCATATGCAAGTAATCTCTCCTCCAAAGAGACACTGCTCCTCTCGTGCATAATTGCAATTTTATTTTTAACTAGTTCTTTATTCAGTGCCATGCTTTACCTTGACGGTTCATAACTTTTTCCTTACAAAGAAATCTGTCACTATTTCCACTGGGATTTACAGTATTAGATTCCAAAAGACTAATAGTCCTGCAGCTGGGCACTGAAGTTGTTCGCTTATGCAACTCCAAGGGCTCTGTGCTGGCATCATACTCTGCTACCAACGAACAATACTACTGGGAGGAACACAGAGAAAATGAACACAGGAAGGAATGAAATACCAAATTTCAGCAGTACAGGAGGGGTGCAGACTTACCATAGCTTTAACAAAAATCAAAATCTATTTGTCATACTCATGAGTCTCAAACAAATGTTTGCAGAAAAACCTGGATAGGACCGAAGAAAGATGAAGAGCTGTTTCAGTACGTTCTTTTCTTCTCTTTCTCTGTAATATTAGTAGCATGAAGAAATGACACTACAGGAACGTTACATCACTCTACATCATGCAATTATGACCATGCAGGCATCGGGATCCAGAGAGCCAGACACGGCTCTCACATAAAAGGGTTAGTCATGTAGAACCAACAACAGAATTGAGGCTCTGCTAAGGTAAAGATACTGCAGCCTGGAAAAGCTCAGGGGATGCTGGGACAAATGGAATTGCTGGTTTGGTTTTTTGTTTGTTTATTTGTATTACAGATGTCTAAGGGGGAGAAAGAAGCAAGCTAACTAGTCTGCTCTGTACATTATAAATGTTTTTAGCAGAATTGTTGTTTCTTTTTCTCTTCTCTCTTTTTCTAATCTAAGCAGCACTTAGGAAACATCTTTTAAAAATGGGCTGAACTTCCTTCTCCTGCTGCTAAAACAGCTACTAGTTTACACAAGCCTTAGCTTATAATTTTGACAAACTAAGTATGCAAATCCTGTTTCTCATGTCTGTCTTGCTACATTAAAAACCCATATGTCATTATGATTGCATGTTTGGAGGACCTTTCTTACTATAAAGATTTCATAGACTACCATAAGCAGTAATTAGAGGAAGCAGTAAAATTGTTCAGTAGAGCAGGAGGAAAGTGAACCTGGAAAGAACAATACAGGTAATGTGGACAGGCAAAAACCTAAACCTAAGTGAAAAGACTCGGGCAAGTTACAAGCAAAATGAGACTTGAGCTAAGGAGGAAGAATAGTAGTCCTTAGTCACAGGAGCCACTATTTTGGAATACTGCACTGTTTAAACAGGGGATACAGAGGTATCTTTTCAGACTCTCTTCGTCTCCTGGAAACAAAGTTTTGTTCAGAGGCAGATGAAATAACTGCCTTCCCCAAGACCTAAATAGGTAATAAAAAAAAACCATGCAGATTTCACGTTAAGTTGGAGAGTAGTAACTGGGCACATCTTCCTCTGCCCCCTAAATAGAGGTACCAAAGCTCAGGCCAACATAAGGACACATTGTTCCCAAGCATCTGAGCTACCACAGGACCTCCTCCAGGCCTTAATGAATTTGCGAGTGGAACTGCATCTTTTCTTTCAGAGGACACGATAGAATATCCGTGAGAAAGCTTTTGGAACACTATCCCGCTCCTGAATGGCTTTTAATGTAAGAGACAATCATTGCCTGGAGTACAACTAGGCAGATGCGGACTTATTCTGAGGTTTATACCTGCAGCTACAAAAATATGAGCAAAAAGTCTCATGACATAAAGGAGCCCCTCCTTCACACCAAGATAGTTTCACATTCCAGGCAGTTCTTGTCGTACTCTGATCACATCATTAATCATAAAGGCCCCATAGCTAACAAAATATCCTCTTCTTTGGGAAGAACAAAACATTACTGAAAGGTCAATAGAAGTAACAGCATGAATCATAATAGCAGGTCATTACGTCTGCTGGGGTATCAACAAGGTACTCATAAAATGGCATCAGAAGTTGCTTGATCAACGACTGGAGCAGAAGAATAAATGGGCTCATCGGGGAAAGCCTAGTTGACTGGCAGCTATAGCAAATGCCTTGACTACAGGTGCTTGAAGTTCATTACTATTAATGGCAGGTTCCCACTTGGAGGCCTCAGTTACAGAACTCCCAGTGGAACAAATGCTTAGGGACAAAGACATTTCTTCTCAGAGCTTTGTTAGGACTGATGTGTTGGGGGTTAGGATTTAATGGCATGTTATATGTTGAGGATTTGGACAGCTAATTTTAACTACACTCATTTGCTAAGTTTTTGCTAAAGTCTACTCCATTTAAGTTAACTTCAAGAGGTTATCAGAAAATATCAAGCTATTTCAGATAGCTGTTTTTAACATTAAGCATGAATGCTAAATATTTCATATCATGAAGAGAAACACGATACGCCAGCTTTTACACAATCATGGCATGTTCTCTGTGTGTTTCGCTGCAGTAAAAGCTCCCCCCTGCATTATCTGCTTGGAGATGTGTTTAAATGTCTTACGCAGAAATGGCAAAACGTTATCCCACCTCTTTTGCAAACTTTCCTTCTGTTCTTACGTATCGAGTCACTCAGCTAAGATAGCATTTCTGCACATAACCATATAAATCATTTTGGCCTTACGCATCTTTCACAAAACAGCAATCATGCAGTGAGGGTCAGCATGTCTACAAGAATACCCTAATGAGTTACAGATTGCAGAATGAAGAACTAATCTTCACATGCAAATTCAAGCAGAAATTTCTAAAAGAAAAGGTATCTTGGAAAGCAATGTATGGACAGTGTCCACTTCTGAACTTCTGTCTCTGAATTTCTTTACTTTCACACAGATAATTAACTTGCACTTGTAATCTCAGCCAAGAAATTCTTGCAATATCTTACAAACAGTTATGCAAATTTCTGCTTTTTTCTTTTTGTTGGATATACTGTTTTATACATCTTAAGCCCTCCATCACACATGTTTTCTGCTTAATATACACAAAATGCCAGTAATAACCAAGTATCAGCTCACATACTGTCCAGGTCTGTTTGGAAAATCAACTAACAGCAACCTGCCGAATCTCACTAAGGAGAGATTTTGCAATTTTTATTGGAGCACGCAAATAACTGTAATTACTTATGCTGAAAAAAAAAATGTTAGTAAAAAGTATTTTTGCAAGTCATAGACCAGGACATATACTTTTTTTAATAAACCATGAAAATATATCTAGTAATATCTCAATTAACTATACCAATAAATACATCAAATGTAACTGACAATGAAGTTCTCCTAAAACCCACTTGAAGTGATACAGCCAGCCTGACAGACCTCTTTGTTGATTTAAGTGGTGTCTTTAAACATACTGCAATAAATCTGCAGCTTGCCTAATGTTAATCGAAAATATGCAGTAGACCAATGATCCAATGCATTAATCATGGTATATAATTGCAGCAAAATAATAAACAGCCACAGCCTGAATAATGTTTATAAGTTTGTTGACAATGCTTTTCCAGCCAATTTTCAAACACTTCCCCCCCGCCCCGAATAAAACTATACTATACTATTTATATTACTATAGATTTAGGTGAATGAACAATGTTTAAAACCTCATGCAGGTGACATTCATGAGATTTTTCTCATCGTTCAGCAATAACTTACTTTTTTCTTCATTTTATTCAACCAAATTGCTACAAGAACAGTTGCCAGGATGTCTGCGTTGTAACAGTTACCTTCATGCATGGTTCCCAAAAACATTATTTCTCCACAAAACAGAACATTGAAAATCAGATAGATTATTTTTTGAGGGCAATAAAAAGAATGTTGTTTACTCCTATTTTTCTAGGTTTGTACACATAATAAGACTCTGAAATTAGGTCCTTGAGAGGGTAAATGAAGTAAAGTAAGCCCATTCATTGTACAGCAGAAGCAATAGCTCATTTTAATCCCATGCTAATATAATTTTGCCTGGATTTTTTAGAAATAGACTGATTCTGTTCCATTCTGGTGCAAATTATGCATCCTATGCGTATTCTGAGCATGCCTTGATAACCACAGATTCCATTATGTGTTTAATAATTGACTATTCAATAGAGCATTGATGCATTTTTGTCTGGAACTAATTCACCTTTGTCTGTGTATCAGCATGAATGTACAGTGAATTACATATATGGTCTTGAAATGTAAAGGCCATATGCTTTATTCATCTCAGGTTTTTTAAACTACATATTCATGACAGGCACTGCATGGAAATTAATATCCTAACTTGTGTATGCTAGTACATATACAAAATGATTTATTAGAGCAGTGATTCATTGAAAAGCACCTTGAACCTTTATCTGGAAAAACAGCACCTCCTGTAACAGGCCTGACCTCGAAAATGGAATTACTCATGGCTGTATTTGCAGAGATATGTGTGACATGGCGTATTAACAAATAAAAACAGTGGTGAGAGTATTCAAAACATCAGGTTAAAAAAAGCCATAGATAAAATTGCTGTCACTCATACATACAAATATCTCTGCGGCAGAAAAATCTGCCTAAGAAAGCCTCCACCGTTCCATGCAGACCTGGTATCCCACCATTGCCAATTCAGGGCAGAGAGGGGAGAAGATTTGTAACAAAGTGCTTATTCACAAATATAGGATGTTCCATCTCACCAAAAAATAAGCATCTCCATCACCTCTGTTCTCTCCAAACAATCCTAACCAAGATCAATCCGCCTTGGTAGTTTCGAAGCACAAACACACTGACGTAGGTCACATAACCCCACTGAATTCAGTTAGTATTAGCTGAGAATGAAAAATAGACTGAAGAAAACAATCTCTAAAATTTTCAACAAATGACATTTAATCTCAAGGAAAAAGAGCAGTAATTTTTCTCCATTGGGAAAAATTATCGTTTAGCTATACAGTAACCAAACTACTTTTTCATCTTTGGAAGCTGTATGTCTAAAGGTGAAGTCGATCTATAGTATGTTAGTCAAGCCAGCATCTTTAAGAGCAATAAATTCACATAAAAACTATTCATGTCACTTTGCCATAACTGCACCATTGGCCCAATGGTGCCTTTAAATTTCCTCTAACTATAACCAATGCCTAATGTTTCAGAAGTGAAACAGTAATGCCCTGAAGTAAGTAGATACCAGTTGCTTTTATTCTGATCTGTGAAATCATAAACGTTAAATTTATTAGCCAGTTATCCAGTTCTTATAAGACAGTCCCCTTTCCCCCAGCTCAGTGACAGATCAGTAAAATCCTATGCACGATTATGGACTATAGGAAGTCTTACTGATTTCACTTACATGTTCCCAATTTGTTTGTCTTGAGCTCCACCTTGGGTTGCTTCTGGTCACTGAGGTAGGGAAAAATTAACAAGTAATTAGTGAACCCTTCACCATTTTGATTCCATCAGTCAAATCTGCTGAAAGCTTGCTTCTATATAATAATTTTATCTGTTGCACTACCTTATAATATATATAGGCTGACATATAAGAACATATGCTAAACAAAAAGTAATATTCAATTTAGCATTTTAAGAGACTAAAGTTACAGAACGTTCTGTTGCTTTATCATTATTATCAGAAAGTGTTTATTGTCAGATAACTACAGAGTATACTACCAAACATCTCTTGGGAAGCTTACCTTAATTCTTGCTGTCTCCCCAGCCAGCCATCCTGATTCTTTGGTTTCAGCCTCTTAATGTGTTCACTTCAAATCATAACAGACTTTCTTCCCTTAATTTGCAGTTAATAACATTCCCTCAGAGGGCTTAAGGAATGCTATAGACTACAAAGTACCCCTTATTTTGCAGATGACAAAGGATACTACAACATTTTTATCCACCAACACTCAGCCTATCTCAAGAGGCATTTCGTTAAATTGCATCACAGTTTTGCCAAAGCTATGATAGAAGCCACTACGATGATTAGTCTCCAAAGTCCTTATGCAAGTGTATGTTTTCAAAAGCCCCATTCAAAGTACCACACTAACACAGCAATAACTCACACTCACAAGTTCAAGGTACACACAACCCAATACTTTTATTAAACTTTACTTTGGGGCTGCCTACAGATATCCTGTGTGTTCAAATGGCTAAACAACCTCTCACTACTGCTAGCAAACCAACAAAGCAGAGCTGCTGCATTCTGTTAAATAAGTGCTGCTTGTCACCCAGCTGTGGCTGCTGATGAGCAAGGTGATTCCTTCACAAATACGAAAGGACTTAAAGACTTGTCAGCTGCAAGCTATTGGCTCAGTTGTAGCAGTAGGGCCACTGCAAGTACCCCATTATCTTTTAGGGCTGGATCCCGGCAAGAGGAAAAAAAACACTGAAAAGATCTGACCCAGGATTTTTAGGAATCTACATTCATTGACTTCTAACACACTTGCGATGTCTAAATTTCATTTCTGTGAGGACTGCTGGTTTGACTACACAGCTATCCAAGTGTCAAACAGCTTCATTCTTGATTGGATGCTTGTCTGTGATCGTGTCTCATCTGTTACTGGTGGATCCCTCAAAGAGAAAAGTCAATTTAGCTATTTTCTGAAGCAAACTGTAACTTATAAGATGTGGACTCAATTCACAGTCCAGTTAAAGTGTTGGGAATCTCTCCAATCGTGGTCCTGTTGTACTTAAGAATATTTCTACTCTTTCACACCTGTCTTTGTTGAGAACACCTTTGAGAAGCACCATTGATTCCCCGTGATTTATTTTAGTCTATGTTTATTTAACAAGATATGCTCTTTACTTATATATATGGTGTTACAGCCCTGATACGTTGCACTTTCACATCTATTTTGTTGAGACTGTGATTACAGATGCATGGGCAAGATACTGCACATTAAGATCGTAATTACATAGTCTGTTTTTCCTTGATTTTTCTTCAGGACAACTAATATTAATTTATAACAAAGAAAGCTGTTCTTTCTCTGTTTGCACATAAATTGCCACTGCATTTAGCAAAACGTATCTAGGGAAAATGCATTGAATTGAAGACTGGCAGATAATGCAGGTTCTGCATTAGCTGGAAAATTACTTACGTTTCATTGCATGAGGGATGCTGTTTTCTAAGTGGATACTTCACCTTTTAAAGGGCTTGTTACAAGTTTGGCTGTATGCTGTACTATTACACACAGATTTTGTCTTTCATCAACACCAATGGCAAGCAGCAACACTGTTCTAAAGCTCTAGAGACATTTCAGCTGCTGGTGGCTTCTAAGTAGTGAAAATAAACCAGTAGTTTCTCATTCCTGAGTTACTTTATGGTCCTTATAGTTGGCTCTCTTGGTTCTCTGTATGCAGCCTAAGTACGTTGTCAAATGCCCCACCCAGGACTAAAATACGTGGGAACGGAAGATTGCTATTAAAACATTCATATGTTTAATGAAAAATAGACCAAGCCCTGCTTATATGTAGTTTTCTGTCTCTTTATTAATATGCATATATTGTCCATTGAATGTTAGCACACCATAGTCTGCTACTGTATTTTGCAATAATAACTAACAATGACAGTCATGTAAGATTTTATGACTCTCCTGAAGGAAAAAATCTTGACACAGCAGTAATGAAAAGAAAAAACCAAAACCCTTAGGTCTGCTTTTCACAGAGCTTCATGTAAAATATTCTTCTCTGCAAGGGTTTATTTTGCCAGTGATCTCTGCAGGAAGAACAGAGCTACAGATAAAGTCAGGCACTGCCGGCAGATTCTGAATTGCCTGTGTACGGACAAGCCAATTAGTGACTAGCAATAAGTCATCAGGTGCAATTGAAAGGAATATGCAATCTGGCTTTCGCTTTCTCAAGAGGCACTTATCTTCTCATCTATTGCGGCTATAACTTGAAACTCCTCTGCAGTTGCCATCTGGCATGTAAGTGTGGATCTGGGCCTAAATGAGAAACAATAAAGACGAATGAAAGCCTTGATGCTTTGTGCTGCACAATACTGCTTTGTAAAAGATCCTTTATATTAAATTATACTGGAATCAAGATTTTGAGCATTATATTTATGCCTCATCATATCGTTTTAAAGTTTACATAAAACAGATTAAATATCTTCTAGCCAAGTCATTAAAAACTAGACTGGTGAGGGCTGAGAGAGAGAGAAATCCCCAAGAAAGACAACTGTGTTAAAAAATGGGTATAATGTGATATTTACATTGCATTTAATTTTTATGCTTTAAAGTATAATATTGCATGTTTTTAAAAAGTGTACAAATATAAACAAAAATTTTATATTTTTTTTTTAATTAAGACCATGTTGTGTATCAATAGACCTTGAGGAGGATGGCAATACTAGCTACACAGGAAAGGCAGGCATCTGACTGCCATGAAGGGGCTGCAGCTGACCACAGCCTCACTAACGCTCTCTGCTGCCTGGTGAAAATGTACGGCTTTCTAAGAGCATGAGCACCGTCACCACGTGTGCACAGAGGGAATTCTCTTGTGGGAAGAGTGACACTGCAATGCTCCTCAAAACAAAAAACCACACTATTGACCACTTTGTCCACAAAAATCCTGGTATAATAACCGTAAGATCGGTTATAAGCGGGCAAAAACTCCCTCCATTTCCTCCCGAGACCAGTAGCAGAGAAGAAAAGGAGGTCACATGGGGAAAAAACCCTGTAACTATAGTTCGCTCTCAGAAAATAGCAACAAACTTGAGCATTGCAGCAAACCTGTGTGGCTACTAAAGCAGGAATCGAAGCCTGGATTATCTCCATTTCTTAGAGTGGGGAAATGATGAGCCTTCACAGCAATTCCTCTCAGATTAGCAATAATGAAATCCACATATTATACACATTTTTCTATGTTACACAACTCTATGTTATGGAGAAGCTATTCTAAAAGTTAGAGCTCTCCAAAAGATGACAGCTCTGTTTCACAACAAACCCTCCACGTTTTGAAATTAGTCTTTGTTCTGCATTGAAAGAATACAAAATCCTCTCGGAACCTTTGTAGAATGGAATTGTGTCAGATATCCAATTTTATGAAAACCCATACGCTTTCCAGTACTAGACTTCTTTTTCTTTTCTCTCTGCCCTATCTGTGCAAGAGATCAGTGAGTACTATACATTCAAAACTTCATCAGAACAAATACGCCACCATGATACATTTCAATTTTGACTAGTGCTATAATATAAATAAAAGTAATTTAATTGAAATTATTGCAATCATTACAGGACTGTTCCCGGCACTTTAAAGAGAATCTTAATGCCCAAAGCTTCGCTGTTCCTCTCCCATATACCAGTGTAAAGTTAGAAAGGTTCTGTTCAGGCTAAGGCGGCAAAGGAGGAAGCTACTGTCATCTATTAGTACAGAAGTGAACGTTTCTTTTCAATCCAATTTCATTCTTGGTAAACAGATGTAAAGTTTATACTGTATTCTCGCTGCAACCTGTTTTACTACCAGAGTTTCTGCTCCAGAGACTCTGCCGACTTGGCCCTCCTCACGCACTGCTCTGCTCCCAGCAGTGCCCCCACCGCCTCTGCCTCTCGCAGGGCCCCTGCCCCGCTCAGCACCGGGACGTCTGTCCGGCCGCATCCAGGCACAGGGACGAGCAAGTGCCCATGTCGGACCACGCCTCTGAGAGAAGTTTTAACTCTGCTGGTTTACCCATGTACCACAGTGGGGACATTACAGCACCTTTGCTGTACAGTGACTTTGCTGTACAGAAACATATTAAAGTACCAGTATTTTTTGTCTCGCTCCTTTCTGAATTTGAACAGAGGCATACCAGGAAAACAGGAATGGTTTCCTTTTGATAACAGTAGTACTCCCACTTTCAACTCAGCAGAACTATTAAATCTCAAACCTCCAATTAGGTAGAGGCTTTAGCTGTAGGAAAGATGACATTTGACAAAAATGATGCTGTGCTTTCCAGCACAATTATTAAAAATACCTGCAGGTAAAATTCTGTAGCTTACGAAGGAAGAATACAGTAGCATGCTAACATCCATCAACAGATATCCTGAAGAGTTTAAGAATGAACAGCAAGGTGCCAAATACTTTTATAAAGAAAAGAAACACTGCCAAGTTTCTTATATTAAAAAACTGATTTTTAAATGATGTTGCAAAAATTGTCGTGGACTGCATAGGTGTTGTTGTTGTTACTTCCAGATATAACCCTGCACAATTTTTTTAAGAGTCATTAAATTACCAAACATAACCCTAATGCTATTTTATCAACCACTATGCTGAAAAGATAATACGGAATGTTACCTGAAACATTATGCAAACAAAATGAGCTATTTTGACTTCACTAAAATTCAAAATACAAGGAAGTAAAATCAATGATCAAAAGGAAAAGACAAAACAAATGGAAGACAATGCCTACCAAGACACAATTGATACATATTGACAGAATTTTACAAACAGTGGAGGATTAAGCAGAGAAAAAAACCAAAAACAAAACAATTAAAAATGCATGCATGACATACTCTCTAATAAAAGAAAGAAATGAAGCAAACATTCCGTTCTGCCCACCTGCGACAAAAAACTGCTTTGACTGTCATGGAGCCTAAAACAAGCGAGAAATTTTTATTTATCTGCCTTTCAGTGTTTGCATTTTATCTTCTAGATAAGCCTTCCTTGCAGCCAAGTTAAAAATTTTACGATTGTTATTTGAGCCCCTTTTAAGTTGGGTTGTTTTTTTCTTTCCTTAGCTTTCAAATAAAGCTTTGTATTCTGCCCTGTCTCTGTCTGCTCATTTATCTTCTGCGGCTTCAGAGGAATATAGCACACTGGAGCCTGCTTCGCTTTGCTTCTCTACTGCATTTTAGCCTTTTGATTTCTACTGCTCGCCTCAGTAATAACGAGTTTGCTAATGTTTGCTTTTAATTCTAATAGCAATCAAGCAACTGAATGGTTTGCATTTACAGGAAGTTAACATTTTCTTGTCCACCTGTATTTGTAATATTTGATTTAATGTTCAAACTAACCGTAACTGCAGCATTTAAGTAATTTAAAAATAAAAGCTTGTGTATTTACTTCACAGATTAAGCGAAGTGAATGGTTGCCTCATTGTCCAAGCCAAGACTTCAAACTAACACTTTCCAATTCTGTTGGGGAGGGTAAAGGTTAATGAACACTTCTCTCATGTTTCTCTTCTCCACCTCCTCCCAACAGAATATTTTTCAGATCAGAACTATGCATCAGTGAAGGCCAGATGCCAAGAACTAGAAGATTATGCTGACTTGCCGTGCTGCTGTTTTGGCAGATTGTACAATTACAAGGCCTAATTCTACAGCCTTGACGTGTGTAACTTATGTAGACCCTGGGAGCTTTGCGTCTCAAGAATTGCAGCGGATACCAAATTTTCATACAGCTACCGATTCATAGCATCTGGAACAACTCTGGCTTGGAATTTCATACTCATAGTTTTACACCCTGACATGGGTATTCTAACATGTTTTACTTAATAGTAATAGAAGAGTAAGAGAACAGCACTGTTGCTGCAAACTCCCACTGGAACTAGACCAGAATTGAAACCCATGAAAATAAGACTACTGTGACAAAGAGCAGAAGCTGGTCCAGCGATTGCCATTATCTTTACGTAATTGTCAGAACGTTACATGATTTTGCAGGGGTAACTTTTGTCTTAATTTAATTGCTGGAAGACAGGTTTTAATTAGTTCATCTTTCATAATCATCTTGGAACTTTCTGTGGTTGCTTGTTCTTCCCTTGCAGTGTGGCATCTCAGTGCTTCAGCTCTTGCACACTTTCTTGTCTGACACTTATCTCTTCCCATAGCATCTCTTTTACATCACTGCACTTGCAGGCATGATTTGCGATTTCATCTATTTCAAGAGGGCTCAATGGAGAACACAGTTTAGGATCAGACCTACCGCTCCATTTGCTTACCATTAGCAAACTATTCCAGATGCAACTCAGTTCAAAAAACGTTTTATTTATTAAACGGTTTCTTAAAAACTCTAATTTGAAATGGATAGCTTATGTTTAAAGGCAACAAGCAAGAAGTCCTTACTGTTACAACTGACTCAGTTTACAACAAAAACGGTGAAGGACAGAACCTCAGCTAGCACAGAACAGTTCCCATTGAGATCAGTGGAGCCACATTCATTTGTGTCAACTCGGATGCTCACCCTTAGTTTTCAAGCTTGATGCACAAGATTTAATCTTTGGATTGGTTTTCTTTTTTGTAAATGAAGCACAATGTTTCCTTTTATAGGGAATCTTATGTATCCCCATAACATGTAACAATAATTCAAAATCTACCAAGAGGAGGTTTTAATTCTAGCTACTCCTTTCCAGAATAAGCTTTATATGTTTAGTAAACCTGGTCAGCAAAAATAAATGATCCATTATGCACGAGGATGTCGGCTTCATAAAGTTTTTTAAAATGGACTTTTCTCTCTCAAAGGGAGTTGGGGGAGTTATTGTGTCTATAACGTTGCAGAACCCTTGATAAGAAAGATTATTTACACATACACATTAATTAATTTCAAAACTGGGAGTCTAATTTATGATTTCAGACTTTCTGAAGATATGCCTAAAAAGTATATATCCTGCTCCCAGTCACGAGCCAAAGACCTGAAAAACGATGCTGAAACCATCCCGTGGTCAGCCTTTGGTAAGGCCAACCAAAGGTCTCAACTCTGCTCATGGCTTCCATGCAGCAAAGTTTTATCGTTTGCATGTGCATTTCACACAGTAAAGCTTAAAAATACAATCCACGATCCTATTCATTTTTTACCACAATGTCAGACAAGAGGAATAGCTGTGCTTCCCTTTAACATTATAAAAAAAAGGGTGTTTGGGATAGATTGTAAAACTAACTGGTGACATTATGACATCTCAAGAAACTGGATTTTACATGCTTAAGAGTTAAAGAGAATAAGTAAATGACTTAACGGTCTCTGGACTTCACTTTTTGCTAGAATCTATTTAACACACATTTTACGATATTTATGTTTTTGCGAAATATTCAATAGCTGATGGAGAAGGGGGCGACTCTATGAGGCTAGTCATCAAACTGAGAAAGCCCAGCTTCGTTATTCCAAGCCTCTGAGAAAGCCACAAGAACTCACAAACTTTTTCGGTTGCACGTCGACCTCGCCACCCTGCAAGCACAACCCTGGAGCCGCAGAACCCGTCCTTAAACACACGAGCAACAGCAGGAAGCTAAAAGTTTGGAACGTCCCCTTCAGAAGAATAAAGGAGTTTAAACACCAACTTCCCTGCCCTCTAACAAGAGGAGGACGCCTAACGGTGCTTGGTAAAGGACAAGCCGCGATGTCCCAGGCGCAGCGCTGTCAGGAGCAGGTGGCAGTGCGGAGCCAGCCCGGCGGGCGAGCGGCACCACACGGGTGAAGGGGCAGGCA
>VYXH01005839.1:39717-89039 GCA_013397275.1 Burhinus bistriatus | reverse complement strand
CCTAAATGATTCTATGATTCATGTGTGAGTAACTGCTGGTGAAACCAGACATCCAGACAGCAGCCCTTAGCCCAGGCACAGCTCACATAGTGGAGACAGCTGTCACCACTGGGAAAGTGAACCCAGAAACTTCACTGGAAGGCCCACACCAAAACTGCAGAGTGGCATCATGAAATCTCAGAGTTAGGTCAAACCATTCAATACATTTTTCTGTATCGTTCATCTATAGTAGTTCATTTGGTTCTGCCACTTGTGAAAAAGATGTGAAAAGCTACGTAAGTAGAGCTGGGAAGTAACCAGAGTAGCGAGATAGATGTTGAGCAAAGAGGTAACTGAGTACTGCCAAGATTATAAGAGACCCTTTCTGGCCTTCCGTTATTATCTCTTCAGTTCAAATGTTAGCATTATTACCGTGAGCTTCCCCGTGTCTTTCTTTTCTTCAAATACTGGCTCTGGAAGACTTTAATGCTTCATTTAAAAAGAAAACTTACATTACTAGCCCTCATGGACACAGAGAAAACCCTGAAAGCAAGACTTGAAAGCATGTCTCAACATACCCCCACAGGATGATAAACCAGATGTCAAACAAAAAGAACAGCTAGTTTATTATCAATTTTATTAATGTTTGTGCGTTACTCTTGATTAGAGCCAGAAAGATTAGAAACAAGTAAACATTTTTTTTTCTTCTTAGAGAATTGTTGGGTCATTTTCAAGATTTTTCTCCAATTGTAAGGATTTGAAATGTGTTGAAAATGGAAGATAAACATCTCCTACAGGTGCAGAAATGTGGAAGCTGGGGCTTCACTAAATGAATCCCAAATTGCAATATGTGCAAGGAAATCACCTGTGGGCAATGCTGTGACAAAGAGTACCCTAGTTTGGGCACCCAGCTCTGGTGTCTTTCCAGAACCCTTACATTCTCAAGTTGGTTTTTTTGGTTTTTTTTTTTTGAGATCTTGCATATGAAAATGTAATAGCTATTCTAATATTGTTGCCTTTCTTGGTAATACAAGGAACAGCAACAGGCTTACTTTGAAAGAAGAAAATGCATGTTTTGTAAAGCAGTTTGCAGCAGTTATTTTCTTTCTGAAAATAATGATGAGTGAAAGTTTCTAAAGTCTGTTTTCTGCTTGCATTGATACATAAACAAATGGCTTTTTGCAGTGTCCATACAAAGCAGACAGAATAGCAGCAGTGAGGCCGAATTCAAGCCCAGAGCATTTAAATGACCAGGCCACACAACCAGCCATTCAAGTAGCCAAGAGCAAAGCGGCACTGCAGTATTGCAGCCTGTATTTATAAGCTCCGCATCCGTTGCACCACGGCTCCATCTAAGCACGCGCTCTTCTCATACACTCATGCTGGTTTACTATTTCTGTACCATACAGAAATAGACAATGGAGCACATTCAATCCTATTGTTTTTTTTCTGGGGGCTGACTTTGGCTGATTTTGTTGCACTACTGGCAATTTTACTTATCCAAATATAATAAGAGTGAAAGCCTAAATGATTGATAGCAGTCCTCATTGAAACACTAGCAGTGTTAGGAATTAGTGTGTTCTCTCCCTCCTTATAATGATCCAAAATTCAAGACTGTGACAAAGAACAAGCACGAGGGAGGATCTGGCTTGTGCCTTCCTTTTCAGCAGATGCATCCTTGGGAATAATTTAAATATCATATTTCAGCCTTGTTTTGCACACAGAGTGGAGTGGAAAGTAACTGCTGTTTTTGTAGCGAAGGCAGGGGGTACGGTGGGAGAATAGTTTTGCTAATCCTTCATTTCAGTCTAGCTGAAGCTCCCTATGTCCATGAGACCAAAAAGGACTATTGCTTGCTTCCCACACTGAATGACTTGACTCTCTGGGAAATCTTTGAACTGCATTTCTTTCAGCACCTCTCTGACATTGCCTTCTGGCAAGTTGTCCTAGCTGAGTCCTAGTGCATTATAAACATTGCCTGGGATTCTATGAAAGGAGAAGGAGGCTTCCTTCTGGCCTGGATGCCTGAGCTCAGTGTCTGATTTTATGTGGAGGGAGTGGTGATAGGGTGGAGGGTGAGAACCGATAAATGCATATGGCTGTGAAACATTTGGAAACACTTGAGCACGAGCACTTTTCCGTTCTTACCCCCTTATGCTGCTTTCTCCCAGCACAGAGGAGTGGTGGGTGAAAGGCTGAGATGAACTCCTGAAGTTCCTACTTAGTGAAGACAAAGGGATGGTTCCAGGGAAAGCCCAAAGAAAACATCTTTCTCAGCTTTTTTCCCTTCCTTTCCCCTTTTTTGAGTTCAGTCATCATGCTGTCCCACGAAAAGGAGTTTGGACTCCCAACATAAATCTGTTTACTTACTGCTAGTCTGAAGTGAGCATGTCAGGCCCCTGTACCTCAAGTGCATGAGCCCTGCTCCCTGACACTTAAAATTCTGCCTCCCACTGTCCCTCCTAAGGGACTTAAGGGAAGAGGACACTTCCCTGCTGGGTGGCAGTGTGGCGAGTTAGCCTTACTGCCCTCCGTTCTCCAGAGCTGGTGCTTGATGTGAGGTATACAAACTCACATCTTTCTATTGTTTGAAAGAAGTGAAATGTAGCTGCCAACATTCAGCTTTTATACCCGATACTTTCATCTTACTACAGAGGTTACAAGTTCACAGAGTCCAAACAAAGCTCTCAGGTAACGTGTTCACTTGAACCTTTCTCTTTTTTTTCATGAGTTTCTTTTTTGCATTTTCCTTTCTCCCAACTTTAAATAAAAAAGGGTGCTTAACAAAGCAAGGTGCTAGACAGCAACATTGCATCACTTTATAATTTCCTACAGTGTCCTAATATGTGCAGCACTCACAGACAGGCACATACAGGTGCCAAAGCATCCCTCAGGGGGATGGAGGGAAGGCTGCGCAGTGAACCAGGTCTATATCCTGGTACAAAAAAAGCCCCCAAATACCCTAATGTGGAAGCTGTTCAATAATTTCTACCTGAAGCATATTTGAAAAAAATAGGAGAGACCTCACTTTAATGTTTTACTGGAAATTCAGGGTCTGTACCAGTGCAGCACATTCCCCTTGTCCCAGGCCAACGTGCACAGTCAGCACTGAGATTCGCTCCAAGCCTCGGTGGGGAACTTGAACTCCTTGACCTACTGGCCCAGAGAGGAGAGTGCAACCAAGTCCCTCTGACAATAAACACAGAAACTATTAGTAAGATTAACTCTCTGGCCCCAGCAACCCAAGCATCTGTTTTAAACAGAAAGAGGATGCCTGGTGAAAAGAATATAGTGGTGACAAAGGGTTAAATAAATGTGAACTGGGCAGGATCCTGCTACGTGATTCTTTTCCATTGTTTGCTGATGAGGTGCAGACGCTTGGCTGTGCAGAGAGAGAAGTCTTTAAGGGGACCCAGAATCTGGGAATACACTGCTTTTAAATGGGGAAAGCTGATCTTTAGAGATAGTGTCCCTCACCACTTCATTTTTTAATACTTCAAGGCAACCATTTTTTATGTAATCTCAATTTTAATGTCAGCAAAACTTGATTACAGAACCTCTAAAAGTGAATCTGCAGAAGAGGAACAGTGCAGTCTCCCTGTTTTAGTAGTCCTAAAGAAGGCAGGGGAGGGAAGGACTGGCAGCCAGAAGGCTAAAGGCTGGCATGACAAATAGGTACTAAAGATGGTTTCCCAAACTGGTGTAAATCCTGTGCAGACTGTTACCTGTTCAACTGAGGGCATCTTTGAAAGGGTGCCTGCGAGAAGGGGATTAGGACAGTCGAGTGCTTGGTCCTTGGCATAGAGTGTTTGGTCCTGTTCCCAAATGCAGCAGCCTGGTATTCCACATTTAATACTACAAGTTGTGAAGGGCACAGAATTAAAGCTGGTAACCCAAAGGGAATACCTTCTCCTTCTTAGATTGCTACACTTTCCTAGAGGGACACCAGTAAAATAGACAGGGTGACCAGTAAAGGCACTCTGACAGCCAGCATGTCTGAAAGGTCAGATTAGATTGAGCACTTAGTCTTTATCCATTAGCAGAAGCTAATAAATCAGGGAGACTAGCAATCACCAAGAAATAACTGCGCCTTTTTAACATAACCATGTCTTAAACCAGATTGAAAGGGCTCCAGGAAATCTGAGGGCTCTAGATAATACTCTAGATAACATGAGAGCTGCTTCTCAATGACCTATTTGATAACCTTCCCCACATAAGGATGTTTACAGGCTGGGTGGCAACTAAGATGTTTAGCTATGCTGAGATGACAACTTTACGAGGTAAGAAAAAGAGCAGTGTTTTATTGTTGTTGTCGTGGGATGTGGGTGCAGCTTTGAAAGGTTGCTGCAGCAGTTCTGTCAATATGACTTTTTGGAAATAATGATTTTTTTGGTTAGGCCCCAGGCTGCATTAATTGTTTGGAGGGTGTTATTCTTCATCTGTTGTTAATAGCTTGTTAGAAAAAACAAAAGACATGAAGTGCTCTTGGAGCAATCTGTTCTAGGAGCCTAGAAAGTCCCCCAGGTGGAAGTTATTTTAGAAAGGTTTTTACTTTGAAGGGCTGCTGGACAATCTAATGTTTGTGTTTAATGTGTCCCTGCTCATAGAAGCTGGGTATTTTCAGGGTACGGCATAATAGATTTCCTCTCCTACACCTTCAGCTTGGCTTTCTCATACCCTAACGAGAAGCTCAAGTTTGCTGGCATGATAGCACGCACAGCATTTTTCTATAGTCTCTAGTCACCTTCCCAGCTGCCCTCTGAGGCCGTTGCACACTGTTCATTGATGGCCATAGAGGAGCTCTTGTGGAATTCAGCGGGCTCTTTCCATTAGGGGGAAGCAAAAGGAGTTCCTTTGGATGTCTGTGGAAAACTTAATTCTCGTTTTTTCTAAAATGCTTTGTCTGATTTAAATAGTCAGCATGGACACACCTCCAACATTTGCTGTCGTAGTGTCACTTTTATCTGTTGCATGTTTGACTCACCCCATGGAAGGAGGGGAGGGGGGTCAGGGAAGTGTATTACTTTCATTTTACTTCTGTCACACAGGCAGTATGCACGCTGGCAATGCCTCATAACTTTCATTAACGGAAAGGAATTCGGATGGAAAGCTTCCTCAGAGTCTGTCTGCCACTCAGACAGTTTGCACAGCCCAGTCTAGGGAAAACAAGGAAAACACACACACACAAAAAAAAAAAAAGATGATGAATGAATGGATACCTTCTAAAGAGAGAGAAGAAAGCATGTAACAGAAAGACTGAAGACAAGGGAGAGGATTGTAGGCTTGTACTTGTCTCAACATAAAACTCATTTTTTGAGTATTTTGCAAAGAATGGAGTCTGTTTTAGAGTCTTTTGGGATTACTATAACAGAATTAATTAACCAGAATGAGAAAATAAAAAATAACTGAAGCATAAAATAATACTTTTTCAAAAGAAAAATCAGTGTTTGCAGGATTTGTGAATGTCTGATTCAACAGGACATTAACAAATTTATTTTAATAGAAAAAGAAAAAAGAGAGAAGGAAAATGAGTGTCTTCCTACATTTGAATATGTTGAACTCCTCTGAAACAAGTGTTAATGTTTATTAGCTCTTGTTTTATCTTGATTTTGAAAAGGCAAAGGAAATTACTTATAGTTATGTTTCTTGTATGTATTAGCATTCTATTGCCTTTACAAAATATGTCTGATAATCAACTCACTTTTTTTTCTACAAATCATAGAATGGTTTGCATTGAAGAGGACCTTTAAAGATCATCTAGCCCAACCCCTCTGCCACAGTGGAGGGAACACAACCAACTAGATTATCTTGATGTATAAGCATTCTGATTTTTCTCACTGTTTAAAGCATCTTCCACAGTACAGTTTAGCTTCTAGGAAATTAATAGTACATTATTTTAGACATGATTACATAATACTATCATTCTTTACTCCTGTGACAAAGAAAAACATATATTCAGAATAATTATAATTTTTATAATATATAAAATAATATAGTGATAAAAAATCCTGATGTTTAATTACATCAAATGTTCAAGATGTTGTATCAGAGGAACTTTCCACTCCTGTAATACCTAAATTCCTTTTAACATTCCTGTAAGGTGAGGGAGTATTTCTTTCCTTATTTTACAGTTGGTGAACTGAGGCTGAGAGGCTGAGAAATTTGCCAAAGATCATAAAGAAATCGGTGGTGAACAAGAAACCAAAGTGAAGTCTGCTAGTTCTAGGGTAACACTTTAATAATTTCTGATGTTGCTTTCTGTCTATCATCCAACACCCACCTTGCCATCCCTGGAGGTGTTTAAAAGATGGGAAGACATGGTACTGAGGGACATGGTTTAGTGGTGGTTTTGCCAATGTTAGGTTCATGGTTGGACTCGATGATCTTAAAGGTCTCTTCCAACCTAGGTGATTCTATGATTCTATGATCTATTCTGTGATGGATTTTCTGTTGTTCTTAGACTCAGAACTTAAGTGTTTTCCCCGTTTACAGCATCTGTTCTCTAAAGAACTTGATGAAGTCTTCTGGTTTTCTTCATTTTTAAGTGACAGAGGGCAGTGTTAGAAGTTGCAGCTATTTTCCTATTTTAATCTTCCCAGGATGTACCCCTTTTCTCCGAGTTCCATGCAAGCATCTTTAACTACCCTGCCAAGCCCAGTACATAACAAAAGTGAGAGAGACCGGGGAGTGTGCCCCTGTGTCCTCTTCCACTCCACCAGTTCTGGTCCCCACACAGTAGAACACTCTCTACGCATCTGTGCAGATGGAGATTTTTTCCCAGTCCCACCACTTCTGAGAATTAGCAACAGCAGCCCCAGCTCCCCGCATTAACACTTTGAAACAGCTTGCATTTCATGAGCATTTCATCAGCCACTGTTTGGGAATGGTGACACAAGGGACATTCCTTTACAGAAAACAAGTGTTTTGTTACATTTTCAACTGAGATTTAAAGAAAAAAAAAAAATCAACACAGATCTTTCCTCTCTAATTGTCTGCTTCTGGAAAGTAAGCACAAGAGCAGATTTTCAAGCTGTTCACCCCAGGGAGAGGAGGAGAGCTTCTGAATTGCTGTCTCTGTCCCGTGGAAAGAACAGCAGTCACAAAAAAGTCTCAGGGACACACAACCTGAGGTTTCAATCATGCCAAATTGAGAGCCCTGTGCCTGAACATGCTCTCTGCCACATCGGCCCCAAAAGCTTACGGGAAAAGGAGGGGAAAAGATAGCAGAGCAGCCAGCTCTACATGAGGATCAGCAAGGAAAGCTGTTACGCACACAGACACATCAGGACAGCTGTTGGGGGAAAGGAGCTGTATCCACTCAGGATAGCAGTCGTGCTCCAGAGCCAGGAAGCTGGGGTCCATTGCTGATAGCCAGGTGGCTCTGTGCCAAAAAGCAGAATGGCACGAGGCTTGTGTTTCAGTGTTTTGGAGATACTAGGAAAGGGTTGGGGCCCTAGGAAGTTCTTCGTTCAGTGTAACACAGACAAGAGCTGTGGGCGTGATCTCATTCCCCAAGGCCTGAAAGGCCTCCCAAAGTTCTGGAAAATTGTTACAGAGCAAAAATGGGGAAACTGATTCATTGAATGATCCTGGTGCTAACCAAGCCACATCACTTTCCTGAAGTTACATGCAGGCCACAGGCACATTTGGCACTGTCCACCTCCAGCCAGATCTCCTGGAGGCTTCAGGGCTTTCATTCAGTCTCTTTGTTCAGCAAATAGAGAAACTGAACACATAGCAGTCTGCACTAGTTGAACCACTATTTGCTCCACGTGTAAGTTCTATCTAAGATCAGCGAGCAAGGAGTGTTTGTGAATGAAAAGCTGCATGCACATCTACTGGTTTTAAGAAAGGGGATTGCAAATAAAACACCTATTTTCTTATCTTCACATGCTGGTACTCTTATTGTGCCAAGTATTTTAAATGTCAGCTCCTCAGGATTATCTCAGAGCTGTATGACCAATCCCCAAACTATGTACATCAATGGGAATATCAGTGGTTCCATAGCACATCCGAACTCACGCTGAAACACTGCAAATAAAAGACCGTGGGTTTAGGATTGCTTTTTGAACCAAACATTTATTTTAAAAGATAAGAGAATGGCTATTGTAGTGCTAAAAGCTGAAGACAAAATTACTAATATATGGTAGTTTTTAAATATATCACTCATTTATATTTCTTTAAGAGGAAAAAAATTTGGCTGTAGTTGCAATCAGTCTTAATTCACTCTTTATTGCTGCTCTGGTTCTGTGTTATTTGAGCTGGTTTAACTGTTAAAAGCGTTTCAAATGTTCACATGGTCTGCATTAGGTTACAGAATAAAAGTAAGTACAGCCCACCAAATGTAACTTTCTGAAATGTAAACCACATGAATTTGATTTCTTTGTGGTACAACTTTAATTGGGTTCAGAGGTCTTTCGGTCTTACCTGTCTATCTGCTCTCTGATGGCCCAACCTGATAAAGCTAATACAAAGAATCTGCGAATGTGATCCAAACTGATTACGCTCAGTTACAGTACATGGCTTTATTCTTGACAGTAATGGCCCCTTAGCCTAGTTCATTTTTAGGCTGCAAGCTTGAACCCTGGAGCCACCATTGAACTGGGAGTGGAAATGTCACAACTTGTAGTAGAAGGTCACATCCCCTTGGAACTCTACAAAACTAGAGAACCGGCGGGAAAGAGAGCATCTAGGTGCAACTGTAAGTGAATGCGTAGCCTAAAAAAAACTGCGTGAGCATGTGTATGTATGTATGCCTTACACTGTCCCAGCAAACATCAAAACAGAGAATGCATCCAACACAGACTACATGATACAGAAGCGACTGTAAACAGAAATCACAACAGAGCCTGAAATCTTCAGAGATTGATCTTCAACTGATTTCAGATTTTTTTTTCTTTTGACAATACACTATGTTGCCTTAATTACAATGACTCATCATTCGCTCATAAATTCTCCTCTCTGTTGCACCACGTTGTGCCATATGCCTTGCTGAGGTGAAACAACAGTACTGCTGCTTCCCATCCAGAAAAGCACATCGCATCTCAGCAACAACAAAGAAGGCACTGTACAACAGGTATACTTACCTGGTATCCTGTGACTTGACTTGTAAACAAAGACCTGTATCAGCTTGTGGGAGTAGATCTGGAATTAAGCAGACAGCTCAGGAGAAATGCAGGAAGAAAGGGAGCAGCGTGCTGAAATACTGAAAGTCCCTTTGCCTGGGTAGCTTGTTTTCTTGCTTTTGGAATGCACAGCCTCGATTGATGAGGTGTAATGGGTACAAGTTACTCCTGGGGAGATTCCAATTGGACACAAGAGAAAAATTTTTCACAATGAGAACAATCAGCCATTGGAATAATCTCCCCAGGGAAGTGGTGGATTCCCCATCATTGAACACTTAAGATGCAGCTGGACAGGGTGCTGGGCCATCTTGTGTAGCCCACGCTTTTGCCAAGAAGGGTTGGACCAGATGAACCTTGAGGTGCCTTCTAACCTAGTATTCTATGATTCTACGATTTTGAAAAAATACTGTGAAAAAGATTAACAGTGCTCATAGGTCTTGGAAGAGGGCACCATAGAAAGGAACACTCAGCAGATCCAGTAATAAAAGAACATAAACCAATATTGAAAATTACTTAACAAAAACTTCCACTGCAATTCCTAAATTTCATTCAAGTAAGTAAATCATTAACAAGTAGAAACACTACGAGTCTTCATTACATTTTCTTTTCCCCACTGGAAAACAAAAAAAATAATCTGACTTTCAAAGCCAGTGTAGTAAATTTTTTTTAGGTTAATATTTTTCATCCTAGTCCCCCAAAGCTGTTGTTGCCTTTGTCATTTTTCTACAGTTCTATTATAGAGCACTGTTCTTTACTAGTAGAACTGTTCTCTCAAGTAATTTCCACCAGTGAACATATGAGCACTAACAAATGAGGTCCCTTAATTAGTTCCAGGTTTTTCCAATAAGCAGTGTTGGCAATACAGTTTTTAGCTCTCTGTCCATCACACAAGTAACAAGGCAGGGCCTGTAAACATGGCAGGGTTGTCTCTATTTTCCTGTTCATATAATGGGCAAGCAGGAGGAGTAAGAAGAAATGTATATCTCAGTGCTGGGTTTTTATTGTCAACATGGAATAGTTTTTGTTGGCTTCGAGTAATTTACACTGTCTTCAAGGACACATCTTACAGCTTCCCAACTTGGTCATAAGGAAAATTGAACATTTCCAAGGATGTTTCCTCCAAAACAAAAATTGATTTTTTTTTCCTTTGAGGTTTGAAATGTGTTTTTTTTGCTTTTATTCTCAACCTTTGTTTTCTTTTATATACGCATTTCTGCTTCCCTCTGCATTTATGGGTTCTGCTTGGGTCCAATATTGCTTCTAGCATTTGCTTATAGAAGTTAGGGCCCCACAACCCTTGATGTTGCATTAATGTACAACAAAAAGCTCCATGCTACTAGGCTGTGTACAGAAAAAGACCAGACTGGAAGGGACCCCAACTTTCCCCACAGAGAAGTATAGTTTCACTTGATGGCTTCTGGAATGAACTTTGCCTATTATGTTTTATATAGATTTTGAATAAATCCTTTGAGTCACAAATTTCTTATTGGAACAATAGAACTATATAGAGGCCAGGGGAAAATTTGGAAGCAAGTATGGATTTTCTTCCCTGTTGTGGAGCCCAGAATCCATATCTTTCTCCACATCCACTTAGTATGGCACAAAGGGAACTCACTAGCTGCTTTCTTCCAGCTTTCTTTGCTACTTCACAGTAGAAATATTATTCTGCTTCCTATTTTATTTCCCCACAGATCAGAAACGATTCAAAGACATTCTAGGTCTCTTTCCTCTGTGGGCCTGGAATGGACTGCAGAGAAAGAAGAAATTAAAACAGGCTAAAAGGAAATTAATTGTAAAGAGGCAAAGTTTTCCACACAACTCTTCCATTTGGTGAATGTATTAACTGGCTCTGATTTTATAATCTACTGACCACGTATCTTCAGTATGGACTTAGTTTAATACCTGTACCATGTAACCTCAGACAAATGAAAGCACTCACAAGAAGCACAAATTGAGAGAAATAATAGGAAATTGGTTCAAATTTGGTCTTCTTTGTTTACCAGTTCATGTCTTCAAATGTCACAGCAGTATTTCAACCAGGATCAGCCATCCATAACAACCTGTTGAGTTTAATAGACCTTCTTGTTTGACTGAATATCTAAAAACTATTGTTGCCTTTTGCCCACTTTCATAATGCTCATTTACATGTGCTGCCCAAAAAAGTTACATCAACAACTTGCAGCGATAATGAATTAAGGAAGTCCAGCATATCCAAAGAGAGATTCCTTCAGGCACATTAAGTCAGCAGTTCATGTCTCCAGCGGCAGTTTCCAGTAACAGCACAAAAACACTTGCTGAGAACACAAGCTTTACCCATGAGTATGCCAGGGAAGGTTTCTGCATGCAGCTCTGCCTAGATGCTCCAGTAGAGCATCACCATTCAGGTCTGTGCATCATCTTCCTATGCAATACGTGAGACAACCCTACTGCACATTACAAACCAGGGACATGCAGCATGAGAAATCACATTAGAAAACGAAGCCAACTGCAGCTAGCGCTTGCTTCCAAAGTGCTTAAAGGATCAGAGTCCCCCCCCAGACAGCACCTTGCAGCTGAACTGCAGTGGCATGGTTGCTCTCTAGACACCAAAGGCAGCAGTCTATCTAAGATACGACAAGCAGCATCTGCCATACGAGGATGAATATAAAGGGAGAAGCTTCAATAATATGTTGTAGAAATGCCCAGCTACAGACGTGAAAATGGATTCTCACATCAGCGTGAGCTTCAAGCCCAGTCAGCTGAGACTTAACCAACCTGGAAACCCAATTCATTACTCTAAGTAACTTCTCATTTTGTTCTCTATTTGTATTCTTTTTAGGTCATCCTGAAGCCAACTGCATGAGGTTTAACAAGGCCAAGTGCTGGGTCCTGCACTTCAGTCACAACAACACCAGGCAACACTACAGGCTTGGGGAGGAGTGGCTGGAAAGCTGCCTGGCAGAAAAGGATCTGGGGGTCCTGCTGGACAGCTGGCTGAACATGAGCCAGCAGTGCGTCCAGGTAGCCAAGAAGGCCAACGGCATCTTGGCCTGTATCAAGAATAGTGTGGCCAGCAGGAGCAGGGAAGTGATCGTGCCCCTGTATTCAGCGCTGGCGAGGCCGCAGCTTGAGTGCTGTGTTCAGTTTTGGGCGCCACAGTATAGGAGGGACATTGAGGTGCTGGAGCATGTCCAGAGAAGGGCAACAAAGCTGGGGAGGGGTCTGGAGAACATGTCTTATGAGGAGCGGCTGAAGGAATTAGGATTGTTTAGTCTGGAGAAGAGAAGGTTGAGGGGAGACCTTACTGCTCTCTACAACTACCTGAAAGGAGGCTGTAGTGAGATGGGAGCTGGTCTCTTCTCCCAAGTAACTAGCGATAGGACAAGAGGAAGTGGGTTCAAGTTGTGCCAGGGGAGGTTTAGGCTAGACATTAGGAAAAAATTTTTCACAGAAAGAGTTATCAAACATTGGAACAGGCTGCCCAGGGACATGGTTAAGTCACCATCCCTAGAAGTGTTTAAAAGTCGTGTAGACGTGGTGCTTAGAGACATGGTTTAGTGGCAGACCTGGTAGAGTAGGGTCAATGGTTGGACTAGATGATCTTAAAGGTCTTTTCCAACCTAAATGATTCTATGATTCTTACTTTCAAGGTAGGGTCATCCTGTCTTTGCTTGGGAAATCACAGAGATTCCAGGCCCTAAATAAAAATCCTTAATGCCGGGAATGCTGAGAAGAACAGAATTCCAAGCAAACACTGAACGGTCCCTATGGAAAACTGAATTCCTCAACATAGACAATAATAGCACAAATGTCAGGTTGTACTTGGACCCACGCCAGGGATCTTTAGGGACTATTAGATGTACATAATCACTCTCAAAACCGCCATGAACTGAACAAACGGTTCAAAACAACTGCTCTGCTAAGAAGGCAGGATTAACATATCTGACTTCTGACCACATCTAGAAAATTTTTAGTTGCTTGAAGAAAACTTATGAAGACCAAAAGCTACCATTTTCAGTAAAGAAATCATGGGACTAGAAGCACCAGAAGAATTTTTGTTCAGGACCATATGATGCTAACCATGCCTTTGTTTTTTTAATCTCACAAAAAAGAGCAAGAGATGGAGGGGACAGAAAAGTACAAAGACACAAGCAGGAAAAGGTAGAAAACGAACAACAGGCACAACTTTTTTCTTATAGCAAATGTTCGATAGGTACACACTGTATTTCAATTTGTAGGGTTAAAAAGAAGTAAGAATGTTACTTTGGGACCTTACATTTACAGCACTGGTCAGCCTGGATGCTATGGTTGAAGAACTAGATAAAAGTAACATAATATAAATCAGAATTCCCCAGGAAGTATATACAATTCTCTAAAGACCGTCAAATAACCGAGGGATTTAGATTTCACTCATTTGGAGAATTGTCCACTGAAAACATTTTATTACCTCGCCAAGTTTTTATGGACCCCATCAGAACAGCTGCGATTCACTTCACTTGCAGCAGAGGAAGCTGGTAATAGCTCAAAGATTGCCCCCTTCATTTCATAAACCAATTAGGACCTGGATCCTGCAACTGGAGAAACACAACCCCTTCTTTTACTGGCAAAATTCCACGTCATTTATGTGAGCTCAGAATAAAGGTCTCTGTTTGCAGAATACAGATGCTCACAGCAGCAAATGTTTCTAAAACACACTCTCAAATTTGTTCCTTCTTCTAAGGAACACCCTTCTTGCACTCATCAAAGTGAACACTTCTCAGTCTACCTGCAGGTTCTGTCTAGTCACCAGCTCCTTGCAATTTGATACTAAACATTGCTAAGAGAATTTAAAATTATGATTTATCATGTGCAACTTTGCTAGAAGGTCTCCAAAATGACAGATTTATTTAAATTATTTCTTCCCTCTAAATCAAGCATCATTTCAGTTGTTCAAAAGAAGTCATTTTGGTGATGTTGTCATCTTAGATTTATCTATGGTTTTGATTTAAATTGTATTGGTTTTTTTGGCGTGGGTTTTTGGTTGGTTTTTTTTCCCAGATGCATATCTGGCCTGTCCATAAGTATAAAAAAACCCATATATGTGTCTTACATAGGACCATAGTGTACCACTGATTTCTAAAACTCAACTCATCAATTAATAGGGAGGCCTGCTTTTACAGGTGGTAAACTAGGATCCATACACTTTATGGATGGTCTATAATTTCTGTGTTTTCCCCCAGGCATTTTTGTTTGAACTATTGTCTTTGGGTTTCAGCCAGGTACCAGCTTAAAAGAAAAAAAAAAAACCAAACAAAATAAAACAAAAAAACATTAACACTTTACTAACTTAGAGTAGTTTACTAACTTATAGTATGTTTTTATATCCCTTTGAAAGTGTTCAAAAAATACACTGGCAAGAGAAACCATGTAAAATCAAGGTGGTTTCTGTTCACCACATCAATGCCAATTCCCTTACTGAAACAGATACAAACATAACTTCTTAGTGAGCAACTAAATATTTATCAGAGTTCTTTGCACATAAAGCTCTTCACCTTTTACTCCATCACTCTAGCCATTATGCCACTCCCAGCAAACATTTAAGCCCTTCTCTGAACTGACATGGTGTGAGGCAGCATCCCAAAGCTTGCTCTTTCTCTGGAACCTGCAAATTACTCTCTTAAATAAAAAGAAGAGAAAGAAAGAAAAAAAAAAAGCCTTACACCAAACAAAGTCTATATTGTTTGAGTTAGTGTTTTACTGCAGCTTAGTTACCTGTCAAACAGGCTGACACTTGGATAAAGCACACACTGGAATCATGCATCAGGGCATGTTAAGTGCAAACCTGTGATGAAGAGCAGAGCTATGCGATTTGGCTGTGCAGAGCTCTAATAATCATTTCTGGTCTAGGAAAGCTTCATCTGTCGCATCAAACCCACCACAACTCTGAGATCCTCTTCCCTCCGAAAATGATTTTACATCTGTTTTAGTTCAGAGAGTCATATAAATCAGAAGCTCTGACTATAAATTTTGATGACACCTTTAAAGAAGATTTATACAGCATGTATTATATATATCTATACACACACACGAGAGGTATGTAAGAGATACCAACCACTAAAATTAAGCAATCAATGTTGTATTCTCCAAGTTCTGTATATCATACTTAAGTCCTACATATGACTTACTCTGATGTGAGAGCCAACCTATGCCTATGAAAGCTCGCTATTTCTGTTCAGATAGTTACGGGTGCAGTACGCTATTCCGACCTTGCTTTCCTATAGCTCTTGGGTGGGACAAGATTTCCAGAGTGGAAGCGTCATGATCCATTTCTTAGAAACCACTTATATAAGAATTGGCTTGAGTGCGGTTTTGCTGCCTACCTGAAACAACCATCAGGAGAGGGAGAGGGCTGGTTTCTCTTTGTAACGAAAACAACAATTCTAATAAGAATCAGGAAGTCACACAATACCCCTAACACTTTTTTTTGGTGTTCATGCTGTGAACAAGCAACATTTCTAGTAAGCTTAGGACTTTTGTCAAGTAGAAAGTATGAGGCATAAGATACACCGCTCATTAATAAATTTAATCAACACGTATAACAAGCACGTAACTTTCAGGAAAACAGTTGACTTCAAGCCAGATAAGAAACACACTAAACCGTCTCCATTCCTGGTTGACAGGCTATTTATTACCTGTCTAATGATCCTCCTTTCAGTCCCCTGAAAGTCACCTTGATATATGCCAGTACTTTCCAACCTCTCCCTAGACCTTACAGCAAGAAAGAGTTTTTGGGAAGGCACAGGAGTATGTAGTTGGGGATAGAAGAGAGATGTTGTGAACAATCCCCGCTTTGTGCTGTGTCTGACACACAGACCAGTGCTGTTTTCTCTTTTTCTTCCTGACTCAGCAGTGTCAGGAAAGATTGAGTCAGCAGCTCCTGAACATGCCGATGCAAACAACGGGGGAGGCTGGGGAGCAGACAGAGCTTCCAAACGTCACATGCACAGTGGCACGGTTTGATCTGCCGGTCAACCTGTGGACCTGGGCAGCAGCTAGCTAAAAGGGATGAAACAGCTTGAAAGGATCCATCTATCAGACTCCATTTTCTCTCACATCACCCTGTCTACTAGCTGCAAGCTATGAGACAGCTTGTTTCTGTGAATGGCTCGCCTGTAATAATTTCCTAAGTAATTCACCTGAGCTTCCCAGAGACTTGTGGCTGCTGCACACATGTGGCTTGATGGGATTCCATGTTAAGCTTGGCCAAGGTCAGTGTAGTAGAAGAGACTATAGAAAGCATGCCTTAGCATAAACAGAAGAAAAAGAAGCAGGAGCATTAAAAAGGGAATAAAGCCCAACTTTGAGTACAAAGACAGAAAAAACATAATATTTGGACAGAACAACGCTGTCAGATGCTCCTTCTTCCCACCTCTCCCTTGTCCTCCTCTTCCAGTGATCTAACTGATGTTCTTACATTCCGTGCAACCAAGGCTATGGAGTGGACCTGATCAAGTAACCAAGAGGTCATTTGATACTTCATCTCTCACTGCACGTCTCTGCTCTCAACATACTGTGGTGCTTCAGTTCAAATACATGAGTTGGAACAGTGGCTTTTATCTCAGGTTTCCTGGAAAGGGAACTGGTCTTTGAATTTAATAAAAGCACATCATTCCATGGCCTCTTTGATGCCACGCACTCCTCCAACTTACTAGGAGCTTAAAGAGAGACTTTCTCTGGCATGTACAAAGACCCTTTCGAGTTACCAGCCTGTTCCTGGTGCCTTCCAGAACTAGCTGCATTATGGAAGGGTTTCTGCCTGTGAATGTCTCTTACAGGAGTCTTTTCTGTTTCCTCAAGCTATAAAGGTTGATAGCAGGATATTCTGACAACTCAACCAGCAGCTGCAGTCTCAGATCACTTGCTGCTATGGCAAAACTCCTGTGCTTGCCAGAGAGGAGCCTTGTCCTTCTGCCATCTCAGGTCCCTCAGACTAAGGCTAGAGCTGAGAAGTTTTTTTCTTTTTTCAGATCCCCAAGGCCAGTCACAACGAGTCTGTTCTTCATTGTGTCACCGAACCTCTGTTAGTCCCATGCAGTTTTCACGACCACTCTGTTTCCCATGCCCCTCTGTTTGGAAAGCATTCAACCCTATGAAAAGGTGATAAACTGAAAACAGAAGGAGATGTATGGCATCATGAGAGGGAAGAGAGAGGAACGGGAAGGAGACACATAGGTGTTAAAACGAATGCTGCATGTGGGGATTGAAAGGCTGTCCTCCCACTGGTACCATGATTCTTCGGTACACAAAGGCACCAGAGACATCTTCCAAATCCCTCCTGCTGCCTTCTCCTACCTGCCTGCATTTCACCAAATGTGGTTGCAATTTTTCCCTTCTGATGCTGTGCCAGAAGACCATCTTATCTTGATTAAAATGCTCTACAACACTTTGAAAACAGATAATCTACATCACATGGTTAGTGGTCTATGTCCACTTTGGAGCCTGAGTTCACTGAAACTGGACTTATGTCTCTCTCCATTTAGTACAGCGTTAACAACTTGCTGGATCTGTGACAACCCTGAATCCTCCCGCGTTCTCTTTCAGCTACAGAGCTGTACCAGTGAGTTTCAAGCTGGAACAATTACTAGTCACGTCTGCTACTAGCTTGAAAAACAGCAGCAGGTGACTTTCACCGGGAAAGCTGAGCTGTTAGGCTGCAGCCACCTACAGCCTTTGCTAGTCTGAAAAAGACATCTTACCTAGCAAAAGACGTGCCCAGATAAAGCAACCAGTGTACCGTGTTGTGACCAATTTGTCTGACCCTAATTTTCACATACATTGCTGAATACTCAGTCACTGAAAAAAATGTAGTTATTTTAGAAAACAGAAGATGAACACTGCTATTGTACAGCCTAGTTCAGAGTCCCATATCTTGAGCTGATTCAGCTTATCTGCCTTTCTATACTTTCGACAAATGTATGTCTTATATCATTTTTTCTCTCCTTCCTCCATATGCCTTACTGCTTTTCCTCCATGCATCTTATCTCCAAATTATGTGCTATTAATCAGCCAAAGACGCCCTTCACTGCTAAGTGTTCCTCAACTGATTTTTCATCAGCACAAGTAGTTACTAGTTACAGCATTCCTCCCACATGCTAAAGGCTTGGGGGGGGAGGGAGGAGGAGGGATGGCAAGGAGGTTAGAGACTGCCTCACCACGTAAATACTATCTGGGACCTTTATACCAACCTGCCAGTTTGCTGTAATTATAATGTTGCTGTTTGTTCTCAACCAGGTACATGGTGGGAGGAAAGTGGGACTGCACCCTGTCTTATTTTTCGAGTTATTAACCTTTATGCTCTTCCCTTTTTCTGATTAATCTGGCTGGATGCCTGTTCAGTAGTAGCTGAAGCTTAATACCTGAAACAATGTGTGTATATACACTGTGCCAGTAAGACTTGCCCAACAACGCTCATTCTATCATGTTTTCCCATGCCTTGTGTCAATAGCTCGTTTTATATGCAAGCCCCCAGAGCCAGAGGAGGGGATATGAAAAAAGAGAGGGGCACGGAGGGAGAGGGAGGAAAGAGAGGAGGAGAGAAGAAAGTAGGGAAAAATTACATCCCTCGGGAACATCAGCTGCTGTGAACTCGCCCACTCCTCACCATGAAACAAGCTGTGTGCGGGCACAGGTGGGTCTCATTCTCTGTTACTGGAGCACAGCCTATGAGCGGGGTCTAAATGAAGACTTTCATTGCTGTTCCCTGTTTTCATTGGAGTAAGGCCATCACAAACATTTGCAGGTGGCTTGGCCGTAGTCTGACACTAAAATATTTGTGGTTGTGATAAAAATCAGAATATTGCTACAAGATGGTTCTGTATAACCTTTAGGGCTTGATCCTGCTCTTACAGAACTAGCTCAGTGAGAGTTTTGCCCAGTTGCTCTCTGCTGGTTTTATTGCTCATTAAAAGGCATATTCCCTGGCACAATTCTCCATGCTAAGGACTCATCTACCCTTTGGGGCAGCTTCAGACGTGTTTTTTTTTTAAAAAAAAAAAGGGGAGGGGAACCCAACCCAAACCCACTGATCTGAGCACCTCAGAATGTAGGCTTGTTAAAAAGCTGGACCATTGCAACTTTGTAAGGCCAAACCAAAACCACCAAACTTTGCAGAACTCAAACGTTTTCTGAATCCATCTGGATTTTTCTTCAGTTGCCTAATATTGAAACCATTGTCCAGTCTGTATTCCTCGTGAATGAGTCTTGGATATAATTCTTAGCACGTTTAGAAGGATAAGATGAAGATAAATGGAAATGACAAGATATGTTCTTTGAATAAATAAAACAGGCACCACAGGGAAAAGACTGAAGGAAAAGAAGACAAACAACAAGGATGCTCAACACATTGGCAAGTAGATGAAGTCCAAAATGCAGCAATTATCTCCTAGGACACACCATGAACAAAAAACAAAACCTCCTAGGAAGAGGGAAGAATGAGGAACAGAGTATGCTGGAGGTCACACCATAAGTCTCATTCACACACCAACTCACACAGAGACTAAAATGCTGACAATTGCCTCCCAATAGAGCAGCTTTAGACTCAGACTTGGGAAACGTTTGTGTGATTCAGTCACAGGGGAGAATTAAGATATGTCATGACAAAATTTCCCAAACGAGACACTCACCACTGACTAGGAAACAGGCCTTTTTATCCTCAGCCCCTCCAACTTTGGAGATTCTAATCACCATGGCCCCAAACCAACGCAAACCTAAAACCTGACTGACAGGGTCTTGCAAAACCACATGCATTTTTTTGCTCATTATATAGAAACAATTGTTTGGAAGCCAAGTGCAGTCCCATATAAAACACCTCACCATTGAGTATTAAAAGTTGTTTGGGGTTTTCTTTGTTTTTAATTAGGATCATAATTACCACTAGACATATTAAGTCACAATGTGAACAGAAGCTTAATCATCCTTAACCCAAATAATGGCATTAGCTGTTTTTCTGTCTAAAACTGAAAAAGAAACTGTTTCTTCCTCCCTCTCTCTCTCCCAGCCCTCTATCTTTGAACAGAATGGGACATACATAAGACAAAACCTTCATGGGTTCACAGGCAAACCGTATTGCACATGAAATCTCAGTGAACACTGTGTTTTGTCAATATGTAACATACACAAAGGCATATCTATCAAACATGTTTAACTGACCCATACTATCTATATTAAGAATCAAATCCTGAAGTAGCAATAAAAAGGAAAGCAGAGAAACTTTGCCAGAAGCCCAAAACTGGGGCAGTGGATGGAACCTGTGTCCTGTGCATGGCTGGGTAACCCTTACGGAGAAGTCAGTGCAGGGGGCCAGCCCTGCCACCACAGCACTGGGAGATGGAGACCCTGTGGTCTATATCCTGCCCCAGCCATCAGGAATATTGAAAGAAAACTCAAGAATAACTGGATTTTGAGTTTTTAATACCCGGATTTAACTTTCTGGTTTTACTCTGAAGAGACTGCAAGTTGCTCATCAATTATTTAGACAATGGCTGGGGACAGAGACTGCTTTTGCACTTGTCATATAATGCATGTGACCAAATTATAAATGACAGATAATGAATCTAGACTGCTGCTTCATTCTCAGTCCACTGATTTATCTTTTTATCCACATGTTTTCATGCATAAAACACCCCAAAATCTCAAAGTTGTGTGACAAAAACCTGTACCCTCAAACCATCTGGGCAGTTTCTCTATAATTATAACCAAGTTATTGTGACTTCTAAGGACCTCATGTTTGCTGGAAGTAACCAAGTGTACAAAATACAAATGTTTTTGTTCACACAGTTCTCCAAACATGAGCACACAACTGGCATTCAAGCCAATACAATAAGCATCCATACTGTCAATTTATGGGAATAAATATGGATCCATCATCACAAATTGAGCAACTATTCACAGAGGTCTCTGTGCCAAACTCCATTTATCTTGATGGTCTTTTTATTTTGTCTTCTAGAATTCCTCAATTAAACAGACCGTGTAGGAAATAGCCCAGTCCCACTGAGCACCTAAGAATTCACATTGAAGGAAGTGAAAGGATCAGCTTCAGAAATGCTCTGTCCTCCCCAGAGCAGTTATAGAAACAACATGAGCTTTGAATGTAAACAGATAAAAACCAAAAAACTGGATGAAGAAAGCAGGACTTCCCTGCAAGTACAGCACCCTGCCCCTTTTGAACCAAAGTGCCAGGTCTGTAATAGATGTAACCCAGCCGTTTCCCCACAGTTTGCAACACATGTTGCAGGGGTCCTTGCCATGTGCTGGCAGGATCAAGTGTAAACTCCGTAACCTCAAGAACCACAAGGACAACATCTGGTCCTGCATGCAGCTGAACCTTAAGAACCACGAGGACAACATCTGGTCCTACATGCAGCTGCTGGAGCCAGAGAACTGGAGAAATGAGAAAATGGAAAGGGACTCACTCACCCAATCTGTCGATTTGTGGAAGGTGCTTGTGTAATGACCGAACTGGACTGCGGAGATGGCATGGCTTGTTGAATCACAACGCTGGTGTCATGGTTTGGCATCCTTGTATTTGTCAGCTGGTGAGACCCAGGTCCTGCCATTGCTCCTCCAACCGTGTTATGCATGGAGATATTCTGTGAAGAGAAGGGAAATGGGAGATGGTGGAGGAAAATGAAAAAGAAATAAATGTCTTCTCTTGGTTTTCTGTTCTATAGGAATATAATTAGAAATCTGAAACTATCAACAATATGAAAAGTTACTGGTTCCTGGTAAATCCCAAGTCAATGGATCTTGTTGTAACCAACAACAATAAAGAAATGAAAAATAACTATTTACTTTTACTGGGCAATATAAATGGAAAAATAACTGCAGGTTGACTAATCGCTCTTCTGTGATTCTGACTCATGATTTATAATGGGGATATTTAGCACATATTCTCCTAACTGAACACCATATATATTTTGTTTGAAAATTACTTCTGTGGCGAGTGCACGGCACCTTGATTTACTACATGGGTTGTTTACTGTGTACTAGGTCTGCTTAGACTGACAAGCAAATCAAGTTTTATAGTCCCAAAGTAACAAACAGTACATGGTACATCACGAAACAGCCATTTCTATTAGCCTCCATATATTTTGTAGAGCAATAATATCCCAGAAGCCTAGAATAATAGCACTGTATTTGCACATATATAAGCTTTGCTTCAGGTAACTTGGAGCCCTTAAAAAGTTCTTCAACAAAAACAAAGTTCACAGATAACTCATCCACAGAGTGAACAAGCTACAAGAGAACAGGATACTACTAAGGAAGGAGCCATGGAATAAAATTTCTCTCCTGTTATGCCTGCACTCACAATACACACTACTGCTAAACCGCAGGGTTTGACTTGGCCCACGTTTAAAAACAAACAAAAGCCTCAAGCCAGAGATAACCCACAGTGTATACATATGAAAAATACGGTAACCTTGAAAGCATTATTTTTCCTATCAGGCTTCAACGTGTGGATTGTTAGCAGCAAGAGGAAAAGAAACTTTCCATTGTCACCTCATACTAAGCTGAGTAAAAGGGGAAAAAAAAACCAAAACACTTTTACACACATACTCTGCCACCAAGACTCATGCAAAGCATCTTCCTGACCACTGCATACTCAGGATTTTAAACTAAAGTTAAATTTCATTCAAAATTCCAATTTATGAGCCAATTTGTCTAGGAGACACATAAACCCCACAAAATAATGATAGATAAAGCTGGTGAGAAAGGAAACTCAGAGCTCTGATCAAATGTGGAGGACAGGAGAGGCAGACAACATACTGAATCCCAGCTCTAAAAGAAAGATTGCGTTCTGAACCAAAACAAGAATAAACCCTTTAGATTACATCCTTCATGGAAAAGGAGCCAATAATTAGAGGACCCACACTGAAGACCTTAGCTGTCATCCCCCTGTCTCCCAATTCTTTTATATTTCAGGTGATTTCCCAGGCTAGTGTGGACACAGGGATCTCTCTGTTTCTTTTACAGGAGTTGTTCCAGTCTTCATAAACAGATAAAGAAGCAGAGGTGCTGCCTACGGCCACATGTTTAGACCAGCTCTTCCAGTAAATAATTTACACAGTATGAATCAGGTCCAACAACTCCAGTATTCACTTAGGAGCATGGATTGCATGAGGAAGCCAGACTTTAACTGTAATTTTTCATAGCCCGGTAGTATGTCATGGCCATCAGGCAATAAGAGAGAATAGCCCTAGATATATGGACTCTTTTCCAAAAGAAGTTCTCCCTCATCTACCACATTCCTATTAAAATATTGCTTCTTCAATGGATTATGTTTTCTGATGAAAAAAACCTGTTCTGTCTAAAAAATAAATACAGCCAAATCTAGTTCAGCATTCAAATGG
Source organism: Burhinus bistriatus (assembly GCA_013397275.1). Classification (NCBI taxonomy): domain Eukaryota; kingdom Metazoa; phylum Chordata; class Aves; order Charadriiformes; family Burhinidae; genus Burhinus; species Burhinus bistriatus. The sequence goes on along the minus strand of VYXH01005839.1, from coordinate 65,569 downwards.
CACTCTGTTTTTGATCATTATAAGATTTTGCAAAACCAGGTCTAATATCCATCCATCTGCAAGTAAGTCTTTAGCACTATCACTTCCTAAAGCTTCTGCTTTATATTGTGTTTTAATTAAAACCTATCAATATGTCATATTTACTTTTTTCAAAGTTCACCCTAATTTAATTTCTCCTTTGCACTGCCTCCACAGTTTCTGAACCCTTCCATATATTTCTGTGTTGCCTGTTTGCTTTCAGTAGTATGTTTATTAGAGCAAATATTACATTGCAAGACAGGTATACAGTACTTGTACCTCTGGGTCCAAAGGGGAGCAACAAAGACGAAAACCATCAGTCACTCAGAGTGAGTTTACTCTGCAGCACTGCACAACTGCCCCTTGCCGCTGCCAGCACAGATCTTCTGCCTGCACACGCCTGCCGTGCTTCCAAGGAGGGCTGTCTGCACGAAGCCAGAGCACTGGCATGAAACTGCCCAGGATTCAGAGAGCCTTTCTTTAGATTACAGACTCCAGAGCACAGATTTCCAAGAGCTACAGAACACTGATCTTCTACATGAGAGGATCTTTAAAGGAAACATGGTAGGCGCCATGAGTCCATGAGGCTTGGGAAGGGACATGATGTAAATCCATTATGAGCTTTACACAAGTGGTACCCCAGCACCTGCCCAGATTTTGACTGGATTTTGCTGTAACATGGCAGGGCAGAACATATTTAATCTTATTTAATATCAGACTCCTGTGCTCCTAGATTCAAGTATTTACGTTTTCTTCTCCTACTATTTCCCTTTTCTCCTACAATTCCAGACCTCTCTAAGGTACAAATAGCATGAATTATGATGGGTATGAAAAATTTTGTTTGTACGTAAGACATTGTAATTGCTAGCTTACATGCATAAACTTGTAAAGCTGTTTCAAAGTTTTAACAATTTCCAATAAACTGTATTTTTTCAGAAAGTAAGCTGAATATGTGATGCATGGAAAGCAAAAACAGAATGAAAGCCTGTCAATGCACCCAGATGTCCATTCTTCTCAGTAATGCAAGTGCTGTTGTTGGGCAGGAACTATACCTTTATACCATGCTGCCAAGAGAAAGCTTAAGATTTCCCAACAAAATGTCAAACAGCATGACTCTCACATCCACAAGAAAAGGATTTGGCAATATCAGAACAATTTACATCAGTGAAATGCTTGTGAATTTACGGAGAAGTTCAAGCAAGTTCATACTTAAATGACAATGCCTATGCTTTGAAAGATGGCAGGAAGGTAATCCACAACAGATCTGACACTAAGCCTATCTGATCTAGTCACATGCATCATGACATGCCGAATAACTATATCACCAGCACAGCAAGACTAGGCTTGTTGCATGTGTGATGCAGCCAGTCTTCAGAACTCCCAAAATGGCCTTGCTGTGTTGAGCTCTGCACTTGATTCTGAATGGATCTGGATACGATACTAGCGAGGTCCTTGCAGACTCAACTTTGGGCCCTTATAGAAACAGGTCAAATTCAGCAACATTGTCCAAAACCGAGACCTCCACTTTATAGTTTAATTGTTACTTGGCTAGGCTGTTTCCAGCTTTACTTTTAAGGAGTTCTGGGATCCATGAAGAACATCTCACTTTGACTTCCCTTTTTGTTCTCCTCCAGCTCTTAAGACAATGGTTAAGATCAATCGGTACTTGGTGGGGAGCTCCCAGCACTCCAACTCCGAGAAGAAGTCGACAGGAGCAATGACATCGACAGAGTTTTTCCTCTGCTTTTAACACTCCCAAGACCCATAATAAGCATATGAGCTTATATTATTATCCATTTTATTAAACTGAACCTGAATGTTCACACAGGGAACAGACCACCCGCATGCCAGGAGCTGTAGAGACATGAAAGACATCCCCTGCCCTTAACATTCATTTAATGGATTTTAATTAAGATCCAATAAATCAAGAGGAATTTATTTCCTCTAGGACTAAGTTTCATCCTCACCAAAGTTCCGAGTCACTCCCACTGAAGCAGAAACTAGGATTATAACACTGAAGAGCTTTTATAGAAATGCTCCCCTTGCCCATGTGCTCATACTGTACTCTCCAGCAGTATTTAACATCCAAATAAGTAAAACAAAAACCAACAAGCCATATCCACAAACCATTTTCAAATCAACGTGCTCATTCTCAACCTTTCCAGCTGCTAAAGGAAAGGGAATAGATCATCATCAGCTTGACTTCTCCCCAGTTACACTGTATTCCCCATTTTAGCTTCAGACTTTGAGGAAAACATTTGAGTATTTTTTTTTCTCCCACATGCAACCATTTAACTTTGGATAGGCAACACACTTCTTTTTTCTAAAAGCTAAAAACTTCTTGAAGTCATGCTTCCATGTTCTGGTGGAGAGGATTACACATCACTCCACAAGAACACACACCCTGTTGGCAAGCACAGCAGAGAAATGATGGCTCCGCAGACACAGGCGAAATACACCCCATGTCTCCAGGCAGTCACCATTTCCACTAAACCCCGGTTCTTCCAGAGAAACACCCATCCATGTCATATGGCACCACCTGTATCACACATCTCCATCTACTGAAGGCAAAGGATGAAGAAGATAGATCCATCCTTTATGATCCACTGTAATATTCTGAGTTTCAAACAGAGTTTGTTTGCGGTTTTAAACTGTAAGAGCTAGTTTCCGAACCAAAGCCAGCTTATATTTTCCTACTATTCTTTTTTAACTATGAGGTTTAATGAAAATTGCAAATACCAGTTTTATACAAACTGAAGACATTCAGGATTGTTCAGAGTAAGCTTTTAGATCAACAACGCTGTCACCTATAACCAATTGTACATAAATATATTTTGCAGACTATTACATACATTCTAAAGTCAGAAGGTATTTGCCATTAAAAAATGAGAGAAAAATCCAATTCATCCAAACAAAGACAAAAGCACTTTTTTTGCATTTTTTGTTTTCTGAAAAAAAATCATTTAACTATATTTTTCCAAACAGCAAAGTTAAATATTTTTCAAATAATTCAAGAGAAAAGGCATTAACTTAAAAAAATAAAAATTAAAGCTAGAAATCAAATACTTAGCAGTATTTTAGAATTGATATAGCCTGGCCTCTCAATTAATATATTATAACAAGGGTAAACAGTCTAAGCTGTCCTACTTTCAGGCATTTTACAATTTATGGGGAAAGAAAACATGTATTTCTAACCTAAAGTCTTCCAGAAGGCTCTACAGACACAGTATTCAGGGCAACCAAGATACACATTTAAATGGCAGCTACACGTGCACTTTTAAGAAGCGTGCAGTAGCATCTTGCCTGATTATGGAGATCATAACTTCACAATATATATAATACATACATGAGTGGAAGCCACCAGTGACTCACTCACCCATCGCACATGTTGCTTACACAACCAAAGAACCTGCTGGCTTAGAAACCTGGAAGACATTGTCGTAAAGAAAATCATAGCCTAAATGTGGCAAACAATGGCAGGCTTCAAAATTATTTTAATCATACACAGTCTCCATCAAAATTACTAAGCCTCTATGAATTGTCTCCCGACAGAAAAAAAAAAAATAATCTCAAAACAAAAGTTATCAAATCTCCCCAGAAACAGCACCAACTAATTTATTTTCTCATTATTCAGATCAATGTGTAAGGAAAACACCCTCCCACCAGCCCATCACAACTGTTTCATCTCTTACTAGTGTACAACATCTAAACTGCTATAAGCACAGAACTGAGTAAGCTTGCTGTCCACCCAAGGCCAGCAAACATAGCAGAGGAATTAGGGAAGAAAATGGAGATAAAAAATTAATCATATTACTAATGCAGTTGAAGGATTACAGACAAAAGAAAGTCTATTACAAAGATTTAAGTTTTAAAAAAAAGAAAAAGGGAAAAAGTTCCACTGTGCAAGAGATGGGACAGCGTAAACTTAGAGACTGAATTGCAATACTTTTTCTTTTTTTAGACTGTAACATCTGTATAGCTTGAATGAGAAAAAACACTAAAGCAGAAAAAAAGGACACAGAAAAGAACTGCTGGAAAATGCTATGTAGTAACATGAAGCATAGGGACAAAGCACTAGGAAGATCTTGTTGCATATTGCTAAAATTTAGCTCCCTTACTTAGCGAGATGTATGAAGTCACTGAATGAGGCTGACGCATAAAAATACAGAACTGATGCCAAAGGATCTATTCCTCAAAACGTTTCAAAGAAAGGCAAATGCTCACTTAACAGCTACTTGATAAAAACGGCACATTAAAAAAACCAAGCAGGCATGATATATCCCAGAATGCAGAAGGACTTTTCCCTGCCCCCAAGCCCCAGCTAACGTCTGCCCCTGAACTGGACACAGCTAGCTCTCCACACAATGGTGGAGACTCAAAGGCCATGAGTGGTACGAGTATATCTGACTTCTTGAACCCTGGGCACCACTGCTCCGTCAAATGTTATCAACTTGATCTCCTTAGGGGTAAAAATGTAAAGAAAAATTAAACTTCTTACTCAAAAATGACACGTAATGATAGGCAGATGGGGAAAGAAGGGAAACATTGCTCTCACTGAAATCATAAAGCTTTGAATCTGTACTTATCAGTCTCGGCCACTGGTTTCCAATTTTTTGGATCACAGACCTCTGTCAACCCTCTGAATTTCTCACAGAGCAGTCTGTGCTCTTATCATAAATTGTGTAATTAAGGCAAGATGGTTCCACAGACCAGCTGCAGATGCCTTACCACAGCTTTGCGACCACCAGCAGTTCACAGACCAGAGTTTAACCATCACCCAAATACTACTTTAGAGCACCATGACTAGAATTTCTTGACAAAAAGAGATAACATTTCTAAAGGTATCTACGGACATCAGTAGCCCAAGTCCTTTTTTCAAAATGCCTTCAGTCTTTTGGAGCCTTAGCAAACAATTACTGTTAATTAATAGATCAGACTTGTGTACTGAGGCTGGCAGGAGCTTTGCAAAATTTTATCCTAAATATCTCTGCTGCAACATGCAGGGAAACTTCCTTTTTGTTTTAAGTTAGGATGAATGATTCTTAAACCTAGATGTGCTGGCTGCTCCTGAAGAGGCACAAGCAAGAAAAAAAAAAAAAAAAAAAAAAAACAACCCAAAAAAAACCCCCAACCTCAAATAATCTTTTTACCCGGGTTTTTTTCAACAGCTGTTACTATGTTATCAGAAAGACTTTCTGAGATACACTGAGCAATGCAAATGAAACCTCAAGCCTGCTATCTCCAGCGAACTACGTGGTGCTGCTAAGAAGCGTGGCACAAGGCACAGGACAGACATATGAAGTGTTAAGCCAGGTATAAGCCATCTCAAGGCTGCAGCAGTCACCACCATAACTCGAAGTCCGAAGGGCCCATTTAAGCACTACTAATCCTCTTCAGGCCGCTGCCTGAAGGGCGACAGCCCTGCACAAAATCTCTGCAAGGCAGCTCGTGCTGCAGGCCAACCTGTGACGTGCCTCCACTCGGCCTCTGCCCCTCGGGTACCTGGAGCGCAGAGTCACCTCCTCTGGTCTCTTCCTTGCACCTTCGGGGGAAAATGCACATGAACTTCTTCCAGGGGCAAGTTAAGCCTCCCTGCCGGTCCTCCACTTCGGCTGCTGGTTTGAGCAAATGCTCTGACTCCTCTGATATTATGAACAAAATGCAGGAGATTGAGAATTTTTGGTCTTTTATCTTCATTTTTGTGACATGATCTAATTACAGACATTCAGTGGTGCCCTCTAATTACCAGTAGAAATGAATACTGAAAGATGACCCTTGTCTTCCATGATTTCCTCCCCTTTTCCCCCCACTACCCTCCTCATGCCCTTTTCGGCATGCCTGTCCAGACTATGCTTTTGACATATGAAGCCTTCTTTACATACACACTAAGTAATATATGGTGCATACCGGATGTACCCACGATAAACCATTTACTAGGGGAAAGGAAAAAAGTGATACAAAGGAAATGCAATGAACTTTGGGTTAGAAATACATGTTTTCTTTAAAGAAGAAGGAAATTTTGAAAGACTGGTCTCACCAGAGTTTGAAAGGAAATAGCTTCTCTATGGGAAAAGATGACATCAGATTGCATGCTTGTGTCTTGAAGTTTCCTACAGATATCTCCTATTTTCCTCAGGGTTGCTTGTTTCACACACAATCACTTGCCCAAGATGGCCATTTAAGCAACATAGCACAAAGAGCTGCTTCTGTTCAAATAAACGTCAGTAACACCGAGTGTGCATAGCCCAGTTCGGGTCACTCTGGGTGTTTTGCACTGCTAACACCACACTACGTCCTGCTAATTGGGAGGCTGCAAAACAGGGGAAGCACAACGGCCTGCCTGGCTCTACGCACTTCTGTCATACTTTATGCAAAAGCCATAAACTGACTATTTCGTTTCTTCCAAGTTGCCTATTGTGACATTTATAAACAGGAACCTGGCAGCATGTCAATGGTGCAAACTGATTTCCTTCTCTAAATACAATTTTAAAAAGCAAATAAACAAGGTTATGCCTGCTAATGAAACATTATATGCCATGCTGGAGCTAGTTTTTCTCAAATGTATTCTCTAGAGCAGATGGAACACCAATAAACACAAAACAACAAACCCTTTTATAAAAAGCATGTTTATAAGAAAATACATTCTCCATAGAGCTTTGTCTAAGGAAAAACCGGCCCATATCTGTAATGTTATCTTGGGGACCCAATTATGGTCCCATTAGATTGCTGTAAACAAGGGAGCTTGCCATGAATTTCAAATGGAGAAGGGCTAGTAAGAAACTTGAAAAGGAAGAAAAGAGATTTGCTAGTATACTTACTAGGTGTAATTCCTAGAGGCCTCAGTCGAAATCAAGGCCTTATTGTGCTAAAATCTGTATAGACACATTGATGGACTACACTTGCCCACAAGCCTTAGAGTCCAGAGACAAAGCAAGGAAATAGGAAGGAAGAAAGAGAGAAAGTAAGTGATTTTTGTAGCCAAAAATGAGGACTCAATGGAAGGGGTCTTTTTTCCAAGTCTAGTATCTTATCCACTATTTTGCACTGTTTCTCTGCATCTAATACTTATATATGAATTCAGAAAACCAGGAAACTTTAAATAAAAATAATAATTAAAAAAAATAAATCAAACCCCAGTGTTATTTAGTTTTTTCCAGCACTGTCATTTCATTTCTGTAAATCAGAAAGAATGCACGTACAAAGTGGGTACTCAAAGAACCTTCTCAAAGTAGGTGCACGTCAACTTTTGCAGGACAAGCAATTAGACATCCAAAAGCAGCTGCCAGATCTGGAGGCCAGTCAGAGGGTAGCTGAAAACCTGCCTTTCCTTTCTTTATTGTAAGGAGTTTTGTTTTTATCCATCCTGAAACAGAAAGCTGGAGGGGGAGGAAGGCGGCGATCCTCCAGGAATTGCTTTAAACAAGCCTTTGATACTGCTAACTGAAGGCACTAGGCTTTTCAACATTATGCAAACCATTTATAATCTGTTAATAGCAAATTCACAGAGGCAGCACTTTGGCATTTAAATTTGTTATATTTTATTTAAAGCTTCTTTGAAATCCTCATCATTGATTTCACTGGCATAAGTTATTGGCATCATGCATGAGTTACAGCAATGGCTGCTTGACTGCATTCAACGACCAGAACATTTTTTAGACAGAGCAGTTGGTAAAGGAAGGCAAGGATGGTAGCAACAAAACAGCCAGTGATTTTCCATTCAGGCAGTTTCAAGCAGAAAACCAGCAGGCTTAACTTTTCTGCTAAGAAGTCAAGTGGAAACGCTGCTACCCTGGTAATAAAATGCATCTCCCAAATATTCTTTTAACCCCAACCCACTGCAGCAGCCCTGTTGGGCCAGTCTGGCTAGTACTACATGGTGACTAAAACAAAGTGCTGGGAAAGGTCCAGGAGTCAAGGCCAACGGTGGTCTCAAAAAGCACCCAGACAGACCATTTGCTACATACAAGGGATCATAGGTCTAACCAGTGGAGTGTGTTGACAAGTGAACTGGTAGGACATAGTTTTGATCAGTGAAAATCATACAAGGAACACCGAAGCATCAAGCCGGGATCAAGTTAATTCACCATACCTCCTGGGAAGTAATCACAAAGTCAAACATGCAGTTTTGCAGCATCCATGGCTGTTTCAATCAATTTTACGTTCATGTTTTGGGAGAGGACAGCTAGTTTAGTCTAGATCTTGGACTAAAAGAACTTAGAGAATTAGGTGCGTCACTTGGAAGCATTCAGACAAAATTAATAATCTTTGTAGCCATAAGAGTTTAAAACGTTGTGGTTTAGGAAGGCAATCAGACTGTGTACATAGAAGGCAAAAAAGTTAAATATGCTTCTAGCTACGAAAAGTTCACTTCCAGTGAGTACAGCAAGGGCTACAGATAAACAGGTATTACAAGAAAGTCTTCTCTGAATCCTCAAAGATGTTTCTGACATTCTGCAGTTTGGTTAAGGAGAAGCACGCCTTTGTCCATCTCTGCTTTGGTTTCAGCAGTCACCTTCCGCAGCGGCAGACAGGCAGGAAAAAACACTAACAAGACTAGGAGAACAAACATGCTTGGAAGAAAGAGAAACCAATAGTGGTCTTCCTGCATAAAACAGAGTTGACCGTCCATTGATGAAGGAATGCGACTTTGGTCTGAAAGCACAGCTTGCTGGGGATCACTGAAAGACGAGCTACTGTTAACAGGAAATAAACCAAATAAGTGAGCTGGTTTGGAGTTGGGACACACAGCTTCCCAGGACTGGGACAGCAGAAGAAATCAGAAGTATAACTCCTTGGACTCCAAAGGTGTTCTGCAGGTCAGGTACACCAGGAACTGCATAGCCGTCCTTTTGCTCACTCTGCTACAGATTTACTGCATGACTTTGAGCAAATTACTTCATATTCTTCTGCCTTACATCTAAAACAGGATGAGTATTTTCAACAACTACAGAGTGCTTGGAAGTGACAAGAAGTCAATAGCTTTTAGAGACAACACAGTATACGTAGGAAGGCAATAATAAAGCAGTAACAGAGCAGAAGTGGTTTTTTGGTAAGGGAACAACTCCATAGGACTTCAGAGTAGCATGCATTTGAATTTCAACCTCACAGAAGCAACAAGAGATCATAACCAAGATACTTTAACCGATACAGAAAAGAGTTATATGATGAATACCATTAGAACAATAGCAAGACAAAAGAAGAGTTCTTTGGTGACTGGAAACAAGAGAGTAGAGAAGGACATGTAAATTAGTAAAAGCGAAGAATGACTACATGCTCAAATCCAGATAGCATTGTATGATCTATTCTTCAGAGAAGGGGAGCTCATTGTCTGCAGAAGATTGGATCCAGTTAAAGCATTCCTGGGTGTACATCCAAATCTAGGCACTAAAAACCGCAAGTCATTTTAGAAAAGCCAGGCTAAAAGCGTTCCTCAAGTTTTATGGCGGCAGTGGTGGAGGGGGTGAATGCTCAATTGTAAAAGCAGGACACATGGCCCAGCTTCTTTTCTGACTGGAGTAAATGGAGAGAACAACAAACAAGCTGCACTATATTTGATAATGCTACCAGACAATCATCCAGATGTACACGCTTCCAGTCACACTAATTAAATGCGGTGTGGAGCCATCCTGGGGAAATTACATACTGTTCCTTTAGAGTACCACACACTTCTGAAATGCCTTGGTGAGGCCTCACTCCACCTGAGGAGCCACAATGCACATTTTCCTAAGTAATAAACAATTGGTTCTCCTGTAATGGTGTGATCCAGCCAGATGGACAACTTTATACAAGGAGGCAAAACATAATTCAGGCAATGGAAAGCAGGAGTTTCAGCTGAGCAATAAACGAAACAGTGCAGGCATGAATCCTTGAGGAACAACCTAGCTGCACATGGAGGACTGTTACTCTCACCAAGTGCCCTTCTCTACGCAGCGGCTTTTGCCTACAAAGTGGATGTCACTGGGATGTTTACAACCAAATCAACTTGATACCTGAAAGTTGAGGGACAGAGGAGAGGGTCAGGAATGCCAGCCTGGCAGGAGTAGCATCACTATCATGTTCTCAAAAGCAGTTAGCTAATAGGGTATCGGCATTAAAGAAGAGCATATTACCCTTGAACACAATAACAATACTGCTCATTTTAAACCCACCTAACTTATAGTTAGGTTGGAAGTTATTACTACACAAAATACAGCTGCTGTGGAGTCCAGGAATTGCTGTCTGGTTCTTCTTCATCATCAGAAGATCACGGAAAGGACTGTGCTTTGGAAATCCATTGGATCATACTGTCTAAACACAAGGAAACAGGTTTTCCAGATAGGGCTCTGAAGGTGGTTCTATGCATGTTTTAGCCTGTCTGCCAGTTCTCTAGGAAAATTACAGTGGCAACTCCTGCTCACAGTATTTTAAAGACTTCAGCTGAAGATAGCTGCTAAATAGCATAACCTTCAGCATTCCTGGTGATTACTATATAGGAAAAGGCAATGCAACCAATGTGTGATATTCTAAAAGCCATTTCCCAAGCATCTCATAAGTGAATGCTTGAACTCATTTCAAATACTTGGCACAAATTGTCAGATTTGAGATCAAAGCCTAAAAAGTCAGTGCTGTTTGTGACTCAACACAAGGTCTCCTTCAAAACATGGGGCACCATCTCACATTTCTGACATACAATTGTGAAAGGGTTTGCAAAGCTAAATCCTGTGAGTCTGGATTGCTAGAGCTGGCCCAGAATTTTGCCCAGAGTTTCACACTTTCAAAAGATCCAAACAAGAAAGCTGGTAAATTTGTCTGGATTAACAAATTGTGTCCCATATAGTAAGACCAGAAATTTTATCCTCCCAACAACATTTACTAGGTATTGGCAGGGATGTGTATTTAAGTTTAGCATTCAGAGAAAAGCTATCCAACAGAGAAAGAAAGAAACAAAACAAAAAACAGAGATGTAAACTCAATGAGGTTCAAAGCAAAAAAAAAACCCCCAAATTCATAAAGATTTGTGTGATAGGAAAGAATATTCTTTGCTGTTCTTTTAGATTATTTGCTTTAAGGCAGAAATATGATAGTCTGAATTTTAATAAGATATGGTAAAGAGTCTGTGATGTAGGGAGTCTAAAATGATTATTCTTGCTTCAAAAAGGACAGACAACGTACTACCCTACAATACTTGGTCTGTCTCTTCTTACAGTAAACATCGCTAATGCTCCTGGAGAGGGGCTGACCTTGCCAGCCAATTACATTATGCTAATTTGTCTGTTACTATAACTCCTACAGAGGCATTCACAGCTCAAAGCAGGACAGAGATTTATATTGTCTCTTCCAAGCTGCAGACTATGGACGTTAATCTCTCTCTCTCCTTCCAGTTACAACTCTACATGGCAATATCTACACACAGCGCCACTGCACATTCAAAGCGACAGTTATTGCCAGCTTTATTCAACTTAAAAGACAAGCTGTGGTCCTACCTTGCCCTTTTAATAACTGTCACTCTATCTAAGAAAGCATATGCTTTGTAACAGCTGTTTTCCTATGAAAACATATGGTTTCTCATATGCTTTTGAAAATACCACAGGAATGTATTTGCTTGCTAGATGCTAGTGCCATGTCACTATATCAAGCAACAAAATCATCGAAAGGAACTGCAATACATTTTCTGTGTTATGTATTACAAAAATATGTACTGTTTTAAAGCAACAAAAAGTCATCCAGCTGAAAAGATTCAATGTAAAAATAAGGTTTATAATTTAGGAGTTATGTATTACTTAAAGATTGGATCAAAACATGGGTCTTCTACAGACATGTAGCAAATAGCATGCTTCATACAAGCAGTTTACAGTTCATATTGTATCATGGAAAAAAAAAAAAAANCAAAACATGGGTCTTCTACAGACATGTAGCAAATAGCATGCTTCATACAAGCAGTTTACAGTTCATATTGTATCATGGAAAAAAAAAAAAAATCTCATGATATGTGGCTCTTTTAACTGCTGGAAAGATCAGAAGCTTCCCTAACGTCTTTCAGTTGATATATCATAAACAGAGTATCAAAAACAATTGAGTCACCACAGTTTATAATAAACTACTGTCCGTCAAGTAAACCACAGTAATGACCTTTACATGCTTCTCTCCCTCCATCCATAATATTTAGGGCAAGCTAAGAGTATTCGCATGGCCAGTCACATGTCAGAGAAGATAAAAAGAAGCTAATTTGTTGGGCTACTTTAACTCAGATGTGTTCAGTCTAGGGCCAGGCTAAACTGAAAGCTAAATATTTTGGTAAATAAAAGTTCCAGCTGTGGTTTTGAAACTGATTTCAACATCAACTGACATAGAAACTGACATAAAAATGCAGAAAGTTTTCAAAGTGTTAAAAAGACAGTTAGGGAAGTTACAGGCCAGCAAGAAAACAAGAAAAACCCAAAAACGTGGCTTACGAGAAGGTCTTACAGAAATTTCCCATTGGCTCTAGAAATAATTCCACCGGGACATTTGTAGAAAAGACAGACAGAAAGACAGACAGAAAGACAAAATTATATTCAATCCAGTTTATGCTCTAGGATCAACATCATCAAGAAAACCACCCAAACCTTACTGCAAGAGCTTCTGAACATACCAGTATTTCTAGGTGGTATTGCAGTACTTCTCATGTAACTTCAAAAATTTTACACCTGTGTCTTTATGGCAGTTAAACACAGGGTCACACCAAAAAAAAAGACCCTGTCACACTGGAACATTAGTGTTTTATTACCTCTTAACAGTGAGAGGGCACACACAGAAGTCCACACAAATCTGTATCACTGACTTTACAATTTCCATCAGATCATGTTGCGCTGCAGCCTGCAGTTAATGCCCTGAGCCACAGTCTGACTTTTAAGAAGGTGCTTAAGCACATGGTGCACAGAGGTCAGGGAAGCCAATGAACAACAAGAACTGGTGAAACTCCTGTGACAGCTCAAAGTATGGCCCTCAGGCATCTGGTCGGCCCCTCTCCATGGGTTATGATTCCCTCCACATAGTCTGTGAAAGGCCAACACTTGCCTGATGGGCACATATGTCGCTATGAGGATCCAGCATTTTGCAACCTACTGGCAGATGTGCCGTAAACCTATACTGACCTCTGGCTCTTCACCTTCTTTCTAAAAGCAAGCAGCAACCAAAGACTTAATAAGATGCCTGGGCAGAGGAGACATAAAAAAACAAGTTGACTCCTTGTGCAACTATTCCTACCAGTGAGGACACCAGGGACAAACCTACAAAGCCCTCAGAGAAGATTAATACAGGATGTTTCACTTGGAACTTAGGAACTGTATCTGGAAGAGGTATAAGCCAAGGGAGGGAACGGAAAGATACCCTCACCTGACAAAAAAGATGCTTTGCAGTTAGCAAATAGAGGTATAACCTTGTCAGCCTGCTTACACACCACAAAGAAATTATGAAACCAACTTTCAATACCGACTTGTTAACAGGACCCAGTGCTCTCAATCCCAGACAGTAACTGAGAGCACCTTTTGCCTAAGGTCAGTCTTTCAAGCTCAAATGAATAGCAAGGTCAAAAAGCAAAGAGCCCGTGTCATGGAGGCAAACGTATGTGGCATTGGTCAGATCTGCAATCTACAAGACAGAAGGATTCACCATGAAATCAGATTCACTTCTTCTGTACACTAAAGACTCAGAAGGAATGAAGGGTGAAAAAAAAGAATAAAATAAGGCATAGCCTGCCATTCAGAGGCTTTATATTCTGCCAAAACCAACAGTAACATGTTCTCGTTTGACTTCAATTTGTTATCCACTACTCCACTTCTTCACTAGAAAAGGAAGAAGAAAAGGTTGATTTACAAATGCACGTCCAGTCTTTCCAAATGCAGTTTTGTGTGATAACAGGTATTTTCATAAGGCACAACAGTATGAGAAGACTTAAATGTACACATAACAAAAGTGAAACCAACTGCTTAAGATATCATTCAGCACATAGCATGTAAAAAATTAATATAAATATTTATAGAATTATATTGTTCACCTACATTTCTCTTCAGAATCAGAACAATGGGCTCTTCCATGAAGTCAGTTAATTTGCTGGTAATGATCAACACATGATATATTTCTGAAGTCTCCAAAATTTAATTTTCTACTCATTTTCCAGCTGCTGAACAAAAGGAAACTGCTCTTCCTGCATAATTAACTTAGCGTATACTCCTGTCATGAACAGTCTATACAAGGCTATATCTGTACTATCTATATGACAAAGTCTCATCCGACCTTGCTATGCATGCAGGCAAAAATCACACTCGAACAACTTCAGCAAAACTGACCTTGTACTAGAGGTGACCTAAGATTACCTCGTTTAAGATATAGATATCCTCTGTACTAAGTAACATTTTCAAAAGATGTAGTAAAAGGAGAGTGCACTATAAAAATATTTTTAAGCTGAAGCTTTCCAATCAGTTCAGGGGGTTTACATGAGCAAATCTAGTCCCTTTGTGAAGTTTTAAAAATTTCTCCATTGCAAGTATAACTTCTGATTATCTCGTTATTAACTATAACTGGCAGAAGCTTATCTGCTTGACAGGAGAGAGGAGAAGCATTTAAAATTACCAGAGTACCACATTGCTTTACATCCTAAAAGGGGTGAGGGTGCCTAGCTGGCCCAGCTCATGGAAGTCAGAGTGACAGGGATCTGATCCAGACAATATCTGTACAGGAAGCACGTTAGGTTCCTTAGCTGCTCAGCTCTTTCACACTGTATTAATAGTCTTTGAATTCATCAATTCTGGAACAAGCAGAGATTTTTTTATTTTCTTGGAAAACATGCTGTGTATTAGGTTAGTAATTTAATCTTGTTGGCAATATAATAGTTATGGTATAATCCCTCATGTTATGAAAGTAATTGCCACAATCATAACCTAGGTTCAATTATTTCTTTTGCTACAGTGCAGCTGCAGTGGTTTCCCACTTCCAACCTGCCGCCCTATCGCTGAGGAGACACGAAGGGGCAGAAAGCAGAGCTCACAAAACACTTCTACAGCCCATCCCTCTCCCTTGCCTAATAGCAAGTGACTCCCCATCCCAGTTAATAAAGAGCTCCTTGTCCCTCCATTATGCAGTGTAATCTTTAAAAGATTACATTCTCATTTGGGAATGAGCCAAGAGCCAGTGGGAAATTCTCTAGTAAATTGGATAGGGAGACAACAATATGAAGGGCAGCTGGATGGGAGCACATTTTTTTCAGGGCATTCCTATTCCTGGGGCCCTCTGGCATTGTTAGAAGTCCTGCAGTCTCGGCTCTTTTCACTGCTCTGTTGTCAGGATAATGCAATTCAAGAAGAAGGGGATACAGATTAGCTGGTTTGAAGATGGAATGTGAGGAAGCGAAGATTGAAAAGTAGTAAGAAAAGACAAAGAAAGCCCAATTATATTTTTAAGTTTTGCCACCTTACATAAAAACAAGGGAAGAGTACTTTGTTTTAAAACACTGTACTAAGTGTATCAACTACAATAGTAAAATACATTTTTTTTTTCTTCACTGACTGTCATCAAGAAGGCTATTGAGCACTCCACCACTAACAGCATATTGAAGTAGTATTTTGAAAGGCACATTTCCCTCACCACCAATTTCCCCTTGCCTGCACCTTCCAATGGATGCACTTGCTCTGTGGAACCTATTTTCCACCCCACCCTACCTGTGATCCAGGATGGAGAAAACCAAAACAATACAGATCCGGCAGGAGGGAGGGTTGGTTGTTTTGGGAGTTTTTTTGGTGTTGTTTTTTTTGTTTGGTTGGGGTTTTTTTTCCTCTTCCATTTTTATTGTTCTTTGAAAAAACTTTCTCAAGAAGTCACACAAATTTACGTATCCAGAAGACTGGATAGGTGCCTCATGTTTATCTGGTCAATAATAGAATACATATACTACCATCTTAGTAACACTTTTTGTTAGAAAGTACAGAAATCTCAAGAGAAAAGAAAGAAAAAAGCTATAACAGATTAATTTTTTTTTTTTAAAGTAGTAGGTCTTTTTTATTCCTCCAGAAAAATAAGTTTTTAATCATAACATGAAATTCCAATCATTATTTCCTTTCATGTAACATAATTAAGTTATTTATTAGGAGGAAGTAAAAAAAATAGTTGTCACAGCAGGGTATCAGAAAGATTGTTTTTACCCTTAAATTGCTGTTCAACCAACTACAACTTTCTTCACCTGCAGGACTCAAGTAACAACAGTTACCTATAGTCCATGGAAGGCAGTAGTTAAAATACATTAAAATAGAGGATTGTTTGCAATTTGAAATCTTAGTGTTGGGAAGTCCTGATTCAGCAAACTATATTCAGCAAACCCCTACACACATGCTTGAAGTTAACCACATGTTTAAGAGCTATTGAAGTACACGGACTTTGGCCCCATTTCAGAAAAATCAGTTATAGACACATTTAACTGGCTGAGATGGATGAGGCAAAGAAAAGAAATTGGGATAAGAGAGCTGTACCTGAAAAAGATTCCAGCCAAACAATAATCTACAAAATAAGAACTTATGTGCAGAGGTGTAACACACTTAATAGCTTTCCTGGTTTTCCTGAAACATATACGTTGGCATTTACACTTGCATGAGTTTACTGTATTGGAAAAAAAAAATAGCATGAATGGGAGAGAACCATGGTAACTACTTGTCATTAGAGAAACAGGCCTTACATAGATCGATACGTCCCAAGGAACATACACATAGATCTCAGAGATAAGACAGGAGTGTGATGAGAGAAAGAATATTTTATAAAGACCACTGAAAGCAGAAACGACAGCATCCAGGCTGACTCTCCCTTCCTCTTTTTCGGGGAAAAACTATTCTAATACCCAACACCAACAGAGTATCTCCATCTCTCCTCTTCTCTTGTACTGCCACATCCCTTGACATCTCAGTTCAACGTTAAGTGGGGAAACTACCTCCATTTCCTTGAGGCAAAGTTTCTTTTTTTTTTTTTTTCCTCTTCTTTTCTTCTTTTTTTTTTCAGGGGAGGGCAGAGGGGAAGGGAAAACGAAATCATACATTTCACACTCTATCTCTGCTCATCCAATTCTGCTAACAAGTACATCACAGGAATACTTTAATACCCCAATTCTCAGAAAACAAAGAACTGCCTTTTTAATGTCTGCCTTGTATTAGTGCTGTTCTTTATTTCTTTCTTTCTTTCATCTTTCTCTTTCCCTTGTACAGCCTCATGGTACCCCTCACTTTCTCCACGTCTGATTAACATTGCTTTTCCTCTTCTTCCATGTGAATGTTCCTTTCCATTTTCCCCACTAAGTCTGACCTGGGGTAGGAAGAAGTCCTTTTATATAAGTGAAAGGTACTTTTACTCCTTTCTTCCCTTCATCAGCCCATACTTTCCCATCATCTCCTTTCTCTCCCCTCTGTCCCATACAGTGTTCAGACATCAGGGAGGACTCTTCCAATGCAAAGGAGGGACGGGCAACGTATCTTATTTTTCCTTCTCCCTTGATAGGGAAAGAAAGAGTAGTACTGGACAAAAATAAACTGCCAGATAGAAGTACACACAACCCACAGATGAGGCAGCTTTTACCTTTTCTTCCAGGTGCCACTACTGCACCATTTCTTACTGAGAGTGGTGAAGACAAAAGCCAGCTCCCTTTCTGTGCCCACTTTGAATTTCCCTGTGTCTTCATAAGTCCACAAATAAGAAGAAAACACCACCCCCCCACCTCAGGTGAGGGAGGACGAGGAAGAAGAGCAAATCTCTCTTACTGTAGGAGGGGAAGCCACACTGCCCACACAGACACACGCATACTTTAATCTCTGTTGAGAAGGAGATGAGACCTACTCAACTAACAACTGCAGAGTACTTTTAGCTTATTGAAAGGTGCTGTGGCATGGAAATCAAGCACCTCCATCATCACATGCATTACACTTACAGGCTGCACAGCTCAGAGTTTAACATTGTGCCTTAATGGGTTTTTTTACTGCAGTTCCTTTTGCAGATGTCTTTTATTTACAGAGGGAATTTCTAACCTTTAATAAGAAATATTGGTGCAAGCTACAACTAACGAAAAGGGAGAACACAAGGGCTTGCATGACAAGCCAACAAATTTCCCTAAACATTACATTGTACATTTCTACTGAGACTCACAGAAAAATCAGCGAGACCTTCAGAAAACAAATTTCCAAATAAAATCTAGCATAAAATCAAAACAGGCAGTAGTCATCTTCTGGAATTACATAGAAAGAAAAAAAAAAAAAAAAAAAAAAAAAAAAAAAAAAAAAAAAAAAAAAAAAAAAAAAAAAACACTTCTCCAGGCTCCTAACAATTTTCCTATCTCCATTAAGCACATTTTTCCATCAAGAAGATTTCTCTTAATAATAGTATGCCACAAATGATCATTAGGCAGGAAAAACGGGTCAGGGCAAGGATAACAAAGATGAAAAGAAAACTGCTGAGAGTTCACCTCTGCTGTTTATTTTGAAGCACACTTAAGATTTGAGTCGGACATTCTAATTGTATTCAAAGATTTAGTTCTCCAAAGAACAAAAACAAAACTAGCAAGGGCCGTCAGCCAGAATAAAGCTTTCCTCATAATCATACAGTAAGGTCAGCTTTTGTTTGTTCTTTTATATGATAATCTCAACTCCTCTGTGTTGATTTTTTAATTTTTAAAAAAGGAGAAAATAAAGTTTCTTAAGACTAATGGCCTATTTCTGCAGGGGCAGCTTTTTTAGCGTGCTCACGTATTTCCTAGCTTCTTTTGGCTGTGCTTTCCTTATCAAGTATTTTAAAGCTTTTACACCTAATCTAGGTTAGCGTGCTCTGGTTAGCAGCTTGTATCCATTGAAAGGCGAGGCAATAATCCATCTAGGTTTAGGGCATTTTCATAGAACTGATGCAGAGCTGTGTCAATTTTAATGTCATGCTACGGAGAGTGCATGCAGCGCTCTCCACTTTAGAGGATTAAAAGTGACCTCTCTTACCAAAATCAATAAGGGCAGCTTGCTGTGACTAATAGGTTGTAGAAATTCAAAAGAGACAGTTTGTAACACTGAGTTCATTCTCCCCCTGTCTCTCCCCACCCAGCCCCAGACTGGCTGGCAGAGCTGCACTTTGACATGTACATTCACATGGCGAACCGACGTCTGTTCCCTTCCCAGGGACCAGACCGAGCCACACACAGTTTACTCACATTTCAGGGAAATAAGCAAGATGATATTTATTTGATAAGAGTAGACTCGGCAGCTTCTGTAGAGAAGCATGTGAAAGAGAAACAAGAATAAGGAAACCATTAAAATGTACTTTTTTTTTTTTCCTCCCCAGTATGGTTTTTAAAAGACCCTATTTTTACATATTATCAGGACATCAACAAGTACCCAGATACTCCACATCACTTCATGACCACAGGGTTTTTTTTTCTAGTTTCTGAGCAAAGGCTTTTCTCCCTTCAGATATTTTCCTAGTTGTAATAGGCTAAAAATTTAAATTCCATTAAAGTCAATGGAACTGCCCCAGAGATGTATGAGGCTATACATCCAGCTGTAGCATTCATTAACTGCCACGGCACGTGCTCAGTTGTTCTGGCTTCTTTCTCTTCTCCACTATTCCTTCTGTTACTCCGAAGTACTTCAGATTTAACAGTCAACTTTGGGGGCTTTTAGAAATACAGTAATTTCAGACAGTACTGGAAACAGGTCATGCTACAGAGTGCACACAATTGACATAAAGCCAGTTTTCAGTTTTTCGGTTTCACATTTTGTAAGACTAAAGAATACCAGCAACTCAGATCAGATCTCCTAGCTTATGGTGAAATACCCTTACTCTCCTGGATGTCTCTAATTTCCAATTTATTTTGCTTGAGGTACAAATTAAAAATTCTTACCCACGGTTCATAGCTTGTGGACATATTCGCCATGTAACAATCACCATCATTGTCTTTATGCCAAGAAAACAAGACTTGCCTTGGGGGAGCAAGCGAGAAAAGGGGCTGAAGTGGTGGGAGGAACCCAACTGTAAAGGTTTAGGAGTCCCTACGGAGGCTTATAAATAGACGACTGCCATGTGCAAAACGTGAAAGAAACCCAGTCAGCATAAGAGCTGTTGCTGTTCTGAAATCTTCTAAGTACGTCCATTTAGGCAGTAGACGGAATTATAAACAAACAATAAATCAAGAAATTATTAGCATTTGAATTTTGGCAAGATAATAAAATGTGTAGGGGTATAATCAGCAAATAATAGGAAAGATCTGCAAGAGAACCCACCAATTAATGATAAATAGGACTTGGCACAGAATAACTTCACCAATGTGGATCTCATTAGATGGCCATGGAACCTGTTCCCGCAGCAGCCCTCTCCGAGTGAGGGAAAGGTGAGGTAACCAAAATGTCAGTGTACCCACCCCCTCATGGCTCTCGGGCTCTGGGATTGTAACCACCTGGGCCAAAATGACAACCTTATGCTGCCATGAAGGCCATGACATGGTTCTCTAGTCTTTAACCAATAGATTTCCTCATCTCAGCTTTTGGACCTTTGCTCGGCAATTCCATCTCAACAAAGGTGACCGAAAACATGCAGTTTTGCTCGCTCTGAAGAGCAAGAATCCCTCTCTCCTCTGTTCACCTTGCTTTATTAATAATACCTCTTAAAGAGGGAAATGCCCCCAAGCAAGCAATATCACTTAAACAGATAAATAGTTCACACACCAGGCAGGGGGAAGGGAGAGGGGGAAGAGACCCTGCCTTATTAGACTAGAAACAGACACACCATATTAATGCAAAGAATCAGCATATGGTTCTAATAGGCTTTCTTAAAATGATTTATCAGCTGTGATTAAGCCCTCGACCAGCATGTCTATCTTCATAAATAAAGTAAAAGTGCACCTTGCTCTGAAATATATCAGCAGTATCTTATTACCTACCCAACCATATAGGCTGCAGTCCACTCTGGGGAGCAAAGAGCTTGTGTTTAATAGCAGAGCACATGTTCTGAAGAGATTGCCAAGATTTAGGGGTTTTACCTAAGAGATAGACTTATAAAAACGCCACTACAGGGAAGGTTTATCCCTTCACCGTGTGCCATCCGGTCCACGCTGCTGAAATCTGAACTGGTAACAAGAAAGCTGTGCCATTAAAAACATTCATAGGAAGACCAATGCAAAATGCACAACTGTGCCATGTTGTTGTGAAAGAAATGTCAGAATGAAATCAGACAGGCCTCCTTTTTTTGGGGGTAGCCAAAATACACAAAACACAACAAAAACCCAAACATTGCAAGAGGGTGACTCAACTTCTTTGGGACAGAGACAATAAGAAGCAGAAGGAAAGTGGACTGTCCTGACTGAGCTCTGCAGGATGATTCATCAGTGGGAATTCAGAAGAACATGGAAGGATTATGGTTAAGGAGGTTTAGCTCAATCAAAAACGTATGCCCTCCAGAACTGCCTTTCTGGATGACATAGGCACCTACTGCTGGAAAAACATTCAGGTCTCCTCTCAGAGTACAAGGATCTAAATCCATAAATGCATTCAAACACAGTCCATTGCTACAGAAGATGATAAGACAGACCTGCCTGCCCGCAGAAGACAAGATGCTGTAAAGGCAGCAATGAGCCTAAGTTAAAGCCTACTCCTCTGAATATTTTTGCAAGGTCATGTTATGACCTCTGTTGTCTTGACATCTTTTCTGCACCATTACACAGAAAGTGTCCCTTTTGTAACACAGTTCAGTATGGTAGTTAAGTGCCTGGAATAAGTGTCTGGACATAAATATATGCTCGAAACAAGACTCTCAAAGTCAGGGGACTAAGATGCCAACTGCAGAATTGCCATATAAAATATACCACCCTATGTCTACCATGAAAGCTCCGCAAGTTAAGAAAAGCAGTTAAAATACAGCAAGCCTACCCATCTGGAGAGAGAAGAGCATTCTTCCTGTCTTTAGCAACACTGAACAACAGCTGATAAATCTTTAACACACATGGTTTGTGGGATGCCCTATGCTGAGACTGAGGAGATATGGAATCAATCCGAGGCTCTGCCACAGACTTCCTGTGCAATTTTTAGCACGTCACTTGAGCCCAGATCCTTTCTGGTAGCTCACTGATTTGCTCCTGCTTTATTTCAGTGAGAGCAAGGCACCAAAATGCCTTTGAAGATGTCTATCAATCTTCTGGGGCCACACTGCTAAAGATATTTAGGAACCAAGAGAAACCGAAAGCCGCTTGCTTGGCAGAACAGTGGAGAGGACCCAGCTCCCCTGCAATTATCACTCCACGTCTGCGATCCCTTCAAGAGCTTGGTGTCACACTACAAGAGAGCTTTGGAAAACCACGCCTTCTGGAATCTGTTTTTCCTTAGAAAATAAGAGACAAAGCATTTCCCTTCTCCATAGGAATGCTGCAAAAGTTAATTATTAAGGAAAAGGAGGTTTTATAAACCAACAGTGAGCCCATAAACCAGATCAATAACCTGATGCAATTAATGCATATGAAAAGGCAGAATAATGCATTTGAAAAATTCTGATACAGAGTTATGATGTATCTTTACAGTACCTTAATACATCACCCAGAAGAAATGCTATGCTGTGAAGATGCTCACATCTTCACACATACAGATGTTATATTTAGAGCACAGGATCTATTATACAGAAATCTTTGAATCTGGGATGATATTTTTGGACTTTGAACTTAAGAGTTTTGAGGTATCACCTTGGTAACCGCTTAACTGATTGATAAAGTAACAGCTTGAAGTTATTACAATACCTACAACAACGTTACCCTGGCCTTTAAACACTACATTAACATGAACCATTCCTAGTCTTACTTTCCATCTGCTATAACATACCCACCATATTATAAGATACTCAACCTCAGTGGGAGAATAAGTCATCAGAGGGACCTTCGACTTGAAAAAATACAGACATTCTTACACCCCGTTTAGACAAATGCAAAGAGAACGTATGTATGTGTATTTATGATTGCATAATTTTTTTAAAAAATCAAGATAGTAAGCATTTAAACATAGGTCTCTTCTGCTGTACAGACTGTCAGTCAACGAGCCAAAAGCACTCCAGCATCAGGCTTACGAGTCTGTTGGTTTATATTACTTCACAAGTGAAATTCGGTTGTTTCAGAGCACTTGCCTCTGAAATGTCCACCAGCACACTATTCTTTTCAATGACCCCACTGGGGTTTCAGAGTGTTCACACAGGAGGATCACAGCTACCGTGATTGCTGTAGAGGCAGGGCACACACTCAGAAATCACACTGTTCTGCACCAGCACACTGCAGCACTGACACCACCTTCCACAAGACCATGGTTAAAAGAAAATGAACCTGCAGATCTCCTGTCCTGCACTACTAGAAAACTGGACAAAAAATGTATACATATTCTTGAAACAAGGGTCTGTGCTGCACATTAATCATATGAGAGGGAAAGTCAGGTGAGTGCACTCCTTGGGAGGGCAGCTGTTTTTCATAAATGGACAGTGTTGAATTTGTAGTCCACCAGCCAAGCCAACCATCATACTCATAGGCTACGGCACAGAGCTATGACACTCAGAAAATATTTGCAAGAATTCTCTTCTGGAGATCAGACAGTCACTATGTTCAGCACAAAATGGTGAAGTGGTATAAGCTAGACAAGTGCATTTTATTTACCTTCTTGTGCTGACAGACAGAAATCTATCCTGGTATGTACAAGGCAGAAGGAGAACATAGAAGGTACAAACCAAATTTATGCCTTTCAAATATGCATCAGACTGTAGCATCATCCCTTGCCTAACACAACTAAACTGAATATTCAGATTTTTAAATCATTCTGTGGACTGAGCCTATTCAACCACCAAATGTCCTGTATTTGTTTTTTTGATTGGTTTTTTTCCTTCATTGGACTACTTCAATTTGCTGATGCTTTTCTAGCAGTGAGGTGCCTGTGGTGGGACAGTTTACTTAGAACAGGAATATTACGCCATGTAGAGGACTTGCTGGCTGTGAGCTTCCTGAACTGACACTGAACAACTCACATTAAAACCAAGCTGTAGTTGAGAATAGCTGTTTCCCCTCCTTATTTGCACAGTTTACATATTACCTTGCAGCATTGAGCACTGGTTAGAAGAGTTCAAAACAGCAGGATAAGCCTTAGGAATTCTAGCATAGGCAGAATGTGATTTTAAAAATGCCCTCGTTGAAAATACTAAACTCACTATTTCTAAGTACTGCTTGATGTAGTACTCTACATGCTACACTGAGCATATTTCCACTCTTTCTCATTTCATGCAGACAGCTCAGACAAGATATATTTTAATAAAGCAGGTACAATTAGTTGTTCAGAAACACATCCTGACTCTTCCCATCTTTGACGTTATTCCCTCAGACCCAACCTCAATGCTCAAGACAAGATGCAACAGCAGGACCTATCTAGTAGCAGCAAAGGTCATGTGTTTGCAAGTATAGCCTGTTACAAATGCTTTGGATACTTAACCCTCTGAGCAGTGTAAACCTAAAACCTGCAGCTAGTTGGCTGAGATCGTCATCTGATCTGTCAGCACTACCTGCCTTGTTGATTTGGGTTGCAAATTTTGTCTCGGGCAGAGCTGTCAATTGCTGTCTGCCTCAAGTTCCTAAGAGCTTTAATATTCACACTTTTGCAAGTAGAAATATACTATACGTATGCTTTTACCTGTGCTAAGTTTGGTGGTGAATTTGGCAGGTAGGATGCTTGTGTCAGGAAGAGTGCTGTAAAGAGGATGCAAAGAGTGTCTTTCTCATATGCTTATCCATACGCTTATTGCTGATCTATAGCATCCTTTGCATTTAGGCATTAGGCTCTCCTTAAGGCTCGCTCTCTCAAGCAGAGACTTCCAGGTAGTATTTGATGGTATAGGCAACAGAGGAGCCAAAACAAACTGACAGTCTCACTTCCATTTATAACGTAACTTTTCTCAGTTCAATTCGGGTCCTGGAAGTCATCATTGTTATTACTACTTGAGTCCACTCAGCCCCCAAGCAAAGGCTAACCCACACGTATTTGAAGAGATAGTCCTTGACAGATGAGCTTACAATAATAAGACATATGAAGTATGGGAGGCAGAAAGAGACACTACTCCCACTTTACACATGAGCAACTATGGCTGAAAGATGTTATTTGTTCCTGGATAAGCAGCTGGGATATTAATGCCAGTGCTTTCCCCTCAATACTACCTTTACAAAAAAGGTACAGATGGTGTCCCTAAAACCGTGCACTCAGCGCTTCACAGCTAATTTGGAATGTCACCAGTCCATATAACCAGCTTAATCACAAATTCTTATGGATTATCCATGGGCTAATTGGACTTTATTCTTTAAGTTTTCAAATGATGACTCTCAAGGATGAAAAAAAAAAAAACCCCACAGTGTTTTTCACTTACAAGATTTCAATGTCAAGCTGTGCGCTAAACCACAGTGATATACTAAAATAAACAAAACTATTTCTTTCAGAGTCCAGAGAAATTAACACAACCAAAAATATTTTTGGGAGACTTTTCTGAGCCATGAGTAAGATTTCCACGTGGCTAGTATTAGTCTCCAAGCGTTGGTAGGTCCATTAGGACAATGCTACATTGCACTCAAATTCCAGGGACAGGCTGTTGGAAGCATTTTGTCAGCGATAGCTGCAGCCAGAGGAGTGCATTTCTGTCGTGGCCTTTTGTCTGTTGCATTTGTGTAAAGCCCTAGAAGGGCCGGCTTCAGATTCCTATCTGACAGTCAGTCAGTAATGTAAGAATGAACATACAGCAGATTAATTGGAAACACAGAGCAAATGTTACAGGTTAGCTAGCTAGTGGGACTTTTGCTCCCCCACACCCCCCCCTT
>VYXH01005839.1:28038-39427 GCA_013397275.1 Burhinus bistriatus | reverse complement strand
CTTATTTGCTCCCTGGAGATCACCAAGAGCAGCTGCAGGGGTTGGTAGAAGAAGGGCGGACTAAGACTTTCAGAGGCCCTTAAACAACTGGTATTATCAGGTAACCTGATGCCCTTGCCTAGGTTTTAATCAGATTGTGCAACTACCCCTTGTGAGCTGAAATGGATTCTGCAACATGAAGCATTGCAATCTGTGGCTAACTGCACAGAAGTCCACATCAGTAGATTTCTCCTCATCTCCTGCTCCTGCAAAATAAGCACCACGCAGAAAGAAATGCTGAGGAATCCCCTAATTCGCAAAGAAGTAGGAATGTACAGAAATGTTCTCCTTGATTTTGGCCAAGTCTCCCCTCTGCAGCACACAAGAAACAAAGTATTAACAAGTTACATCTAAAATTAGACACATTTATCTCATTATGTGGCTGTTTCCTAGCATTCATCCTGCACACAAAGCTGTGAGGGTCAGTCTGGGCTATTTTCCCAATCCTTGACCAAAAACTTGGACTCTCTCA
Source organism: Burhinus bistriatus (assembly GCA_013397275.1). Lineage (NCBI taxonomy): Eukaryota > Metazoa > Chordata > Aves > Charadriiformes > Burhinidae > Burhinus > Burhinus bistriatus. The sequence continues at coordinate 38,916 of VYXH01005839.1, read as the reverse complement.
CATTTGGACACTCTTTTTCCTTGCTCAGCATAGCATGCTGCAGCCTCTCTCCTCTTCTCTGTCTCTTCCAGTCTCTTTCCTTATGAGCCACAAATAAACCATTCCTAGACTCCCTTCCCTATAAGCCAAAACCAAACCACTACTAGACTCCCTTCCCATCTTCTTTCTATAAGCCCCATCTCCCATTCTGCAGCTCAGCAATCAGCTTTACCTCTTTCTTCCAAAAAGCCCTCTTGGGCAGTTACTTTGCAGACCTCAAGATGCTTAAATGCTGCTACCTCCAGATTTCATGAGCCCCAGCAGCACACACATGCCAGACACGTATGAATTTTGAGTTGGCCAGCAATCACCAACAGGCAAAGCGAATGACACAACAGAGCAGCTATAAGAAAGAGTACCTATAGAGGAAGCCCTTGCAATTGGAGGCGCAGACATTTTGAAAGGCAAAACAATGTTGAGGCAAGCTAAGGAGAAGTGCCCTCCAGCTTTAGCACGGTAGCTGCTTCAAGGCCACATTTTCCTACTTTTAGTCTATGGTCCCGGTTAACATTCAAATTAGACAAATAGAGATTACCGTGAGAGCTAAGCCAAGTAATAGAGTGTTCAATAACTGGGGAACTCCTATGGCAGGGGACACATTACACAAGAATTTCCAAGAGCTGCAGAAATAGGAGAGGGGAAAACAGAGGCACAAACGGGAACGTTGTGAAGGGGAGGCATTGGCCAGGTTGTCGGAGGGCTGCAGGGAGCTATATGCTCCTGTAGGATGCCCCACATTACTCACGTGTTTTAGTTCTCAGAAGCAAACAGAACTCTGGATCTTATGTGAAAAGTTAAAATTTCGTTCATTACCTCTTGCTAGCCTCCATAGTGCATTAAGCTCTTTTACAATTCCTTGAAAATTTTAACGGCTCTTTAGGATCCCTCAAAACACTCTAACAACCTTTGGGCACAGCAGCACGCTTAACCCCATACAAAGTGGCCTATATAATTCAACCAAAACTTACAAATGCTGAGACTAAAGGAATGCTAATTGGAAATGGGATACGTTACCTACAAGGTATTACAAGTTAAAGTTTCCCCCTTCAACATGAATACTTTATGAGAAATACAGAAACATGATAAAGCTGGTAATGACAAATAAATCCAGGGGCCCATAGTACTGCAGAGGAAGGAACAAAACTTTTTTTTTTTTTTTAAGTAAATGCCCCTTCATAATCCACATTTCCCTGTAATGTATTTGAGCAAGTTTGCAATCTTCACTTCAAAGATGATATAATTTTCCCAAGCCTCTCCCTCCAGAGGTGTGTGGTTTGTGTTATAGTTTACTTAAAAGCAGAGACTTGGAATCAAACCCTGGCAAACACAGTTAAACACTTCTGGAAATTGAATGCTGTTTTTTTGTTGGTTCGGGCTTTTTATTTTTGTTAACTGTTTCAGTAGTTTAAAAAGAACGTCATAACTTATAGTGCCACCTAGTTTCTAACCAAAAGGTTACTACCAGGTAGTAGAGTTCAGTCTGCGTTCACACTGTGTCCTTTGACGTTTCAAGGAACCAAAAGGGGAGGAAGGCTTCAGTGTGTTCACACTCACCCTTTTGTTGTTCTCTTCTTCTTGTGCCTTTCTAAACTCGTGCTCTAGGGAGCAATCGATGTCGTTGAAGAGGCCCACTTCCTCACAGTTCTTCAGAAAGCGTGTTGGTGTAGGAGTCTGATCTAAGAATATGACAAGAAACGATCATCGGTATTTAATATTAAAAGGCGAGGGAGAGAATCAAATAGTCTGCCAGGAAAAGAGAGGTTGTAGCTAACCTCTCCATGCCTTCCCGCTCCCACCACACCATCATGAAAAACAAACCACGCAGCACTGAATTTCAACCCTATGGACTGCAGGCAGGCAGTGCTCGCCAACAGTGTCCAAAACAGGCAGCACTCATCATTCAACCAGAAATACAAGAAGGCAGGTTTTCACAAGACCACTTAACACAGGTGCATATCCTTAACCTGTGCAAATAGTCATTATAACTGTCTATGAATCCTCCATAGTAGGCGCATGCAAACCAACACACAGTGCATATGATAATGCACATTTATACTGCAGCATGCAGGTAACTGCTGCAGATACGCACTCTTTAACACCTTCAAGTGCTTGAAAACCACCTCAAACACATACATACTTTGCAATACACATGAAGTTAACCACAGCGAGAAGTTCTGCTTCTAACACAATTTTTGAAGAAGAAGCGAAACGACATTTAGAAAAGCTATGAAACGTTAAACTTTGACTACAAAGAAGTATCCTTATGTGTTTTATACATAAAAGTGTTGATAATACATATAAAACATGAGATTTGGAGTCAAAAGATTTTTAATGCATGCCTTCATCTCTACGGGTTGTTTTTTTTTTTTTTTTCCATCTCAGAAATAATTTGGGATTCTCTTTGATGCCACAGGCAGGAGGGACTCAAGAAGGTACAAGGTTTTCAGCCACCTTTTCAAAAACCTGCAAGACAGACAAGCTAAATTGCCCTGTGGACTGCAGTTTCAGTGATGACCTTGGATAGTCTTTCTTTAGGAAGTGAAAAACCAAGCCCAAACTCGTGAGTGAAGGAGTCCTCAAAGGTCAGCTGAGGCACCTCCATTCATTCTGAGGTGACTTCTTAAGGATTCCACCTCAGCTTCCCCATCTCCCCCTCAAAATTACAATACAGTACCATATCAGCAAAAGCAGGGGAGAATCCATATCGTTCTATCAGCTTTACACATATTAAGAGAAAAAAAATTTTTAAAAAAATCCGCTCTTGCATGTTAGTTTCTTCTTCCCAAGCCCCCATTCCAGCTCAAGCTGCTTTGTAGTACCTAATTTTATGGAAAGATTGGGCTCACTCTTCAAAAATAATCTTCTGCATAGTCATTGACAACTACCCTATTGTTTGAAATTCATTCCTTAAAAAAATGAAAACTCCGTCATACTAATCCCAGTTGCCCGTATTGGGCCAATTCTGACCTCAGAAAAAAGCTTCCCACTTCAGTGAGTTCTGGAAGAAAAAATTGGTTTCTTGCACCTAGCTAAGCTGGGTCAAGTTCTAATATTTCCCCCTTACAGGGAACAGTCACCAGACACAAATAACTTTACATGATCAGGATAGAAACACACAGCAACCCATAAACAAAAGGCAGCACAAATGGAATACATACAAAAGGAAATACAGTTTCCACTTGGAAACTAAGGGAGAGGATCAGATTCTGCCATTATAAAGCCAGCTGAAGCCAATTTCCACCTGTGTAAGGTGTGGTCCTACAGGTTTGACCCTCTCAAGCAACCCAAGGGCAAACACACTCGTTTCCATTTATATTTCTGATGGAACATATTGATGAAATACAAAAAGCAAGTCTTTAATGTTAAAAGTCTGTTCTATTTCTTTTGGCTTGAGCATCATACTTGTGAGTTTAAAGGAAACAAAACTCAAGTGTTTCGGAATGCTCACATATTTATCTATTAGTTTTCGCAGCTAACTACTGTATTACCAGGGTCGGAAACATAAGACTTTCCAAGAATCTCGCAAGAGCTCAGCTCAAGGAGTCAACGAGGTGCTGACATTGATGGGAGCTGAGGACACTCAGCACTTTACAGGTCCATATCCTAAATAAGTAGTGCCAAACTAATCTCTAGGGTAACCTCACTGAACTCAGTAGATTTACACCAGGGTTGTCTTTGGCCCTTGGACTGGAATTTGTACTGGAAATGAAGTACACTAAAAAGCAGTAGAAATAAATTTTATTTCCAAAAAGGCTCAAATATCACTTTAGTGAACAACACGATTGCTTTGTAGAAAAAGAAAGATAATCGTTGCCAAGCCTTCCTGGACATAAAGGGTAAGTTAGTATTTGACTGTGAAGCAAATACAGGAAATGTTTTATTTTCAGAAGTGGTATATCCCTATCAAATAAGCAAGGTATCATTTTCATGACCAAGATGAAAAACTAGGGTTTCATAAAGAAGTTGATGGTAGCACTTTCACTAAAATCAAAAATCCTAAGTTTTTTTTCAGAGTTGCTTTAGCCCAGAATTTAGGAGGCAGGGCAGAAGAGAATACACTAACATAGATAAAGTCTTGTTATTTTTCATCAAGGTACGCAGCTGATCCAGAAATCAGGCATTACTACAACGGGCTACATTAGGTCAGAGGCAACTTAATGGGTAACAAGGTGGTGATCACGCATGGGCAGCTGAAGTTCCCAACCTGTTCAGCATCTATTCAATGAATGTTAGACACACACCAAAAAAAGTTATCTCAGTGAAGTAAACCCATTTTAACGGTGAAAACCAGCAATCCAGAGCAAGAATGTGACTTCAAAAGCACAAATGCCTCATCAGCTTTTCTCCGCACATGCTGAAAGTGTATCTTCTGCACCACAAGCAATCTGAGATAATCACATATGTTGTGTTGTCTACAGTTGACCTTTCCAATTAACTACTTCATTATCTCAAGCATCAAAGCTGATCGATTAATAACACTATTTACATCACCTACATATTAACACAGTGATCTTAAATGACTACCTCAGTCTTCCCATATGGTTACTGTAGTTTCCATGATCCAGAAATCAGACCAGCAAGAATCAGGGGCAGGGGATGAGACCAAACGCCCCTAAACTCCATCCACAGACCTTCTGGAAGCCAGCTCAGCAAGATATAAACCAAGAGCTGCCTTTCTACCTTACAATACTTTATCCTTCAACATTCACAGAAACCAGAAGTCCACGAAACCACTGTGTTTGTATGAGAGCAGAACTGATAAAGATCCAGACTTTAAAATGTTGAGATTTTACATAGTACAGTAGTTACATTGCACATACACTGCACTCACTGGTTTCAGGACTTTGGGGCTATCAAGTCCAGTGGGCTTTTTCTTTGCTCCTGAGGCAACCAACTATTTTGCCCCTGCAGAACACCAGTTCCCCCTCAGGAGGTGGACAAACTAGTAGAAGATATGACTGTCAATACTGCAGTAATTCTTCTACCTAGATTAGGCAAGCCCTTGTGTTTTAATTGGGAATGATATCACAAAGGAGACCTTAGCATAACTTGCACATTCAGGTCTCCCAGAATTAATAAAATATTCCTAATTCTCAGCACTTAAAAATGCATTAATAGTTCCAACATCTTGTGCCTGACCTCACTGTTGCCTGTTGGTACAAACAAACCTTTTGTTGCTATCACCAGCGCCCACAACTATTGCAGGCTCACTGAGAACACGGCTCTGATTTGTTGTACTTCAGCAACTGGATGTGCCAGACCCATCTGGACCAAAACTCAGACAGAGCTAGCACCGCTGTCAGCATTCCTGCTGAGGACACACGTTACTGTAGGAAGCTCTCAGCATGCATGCTGTTAGCCACACAACCCAGGACTTTAATGGCCCAAGATGCATTTTGAACGGGCAGCTTGGGATAGAGGTCTGTCTGGGTTAACCCTAGCTATTACACTGACCAGCCATCCCAACCCAGTCCCGTTGTTCAACATACAAAAAACTTTCCATCCCCAACTGCTACCAGAACTAATTTACTGTGCTTTGAGGCATCTACCTCTAGACAACTGCCACTTCACAAGCGAACCTGCGACATCTGACAATTACTTAGGAAGTTATTTCTGTCTCACCTTTACCACCAGGTTGAACACAGAACCTGTCAAGCTTCAGACTAGGCAATAAATATTTTGTTCAGCCTATTACTCAGGTGAATAATCAGCCTGTCTGATGACACAGTCATGGCCAGAAAGGCTGCAAGAAACATTAAGCTTAAATAAATGTCAAAAATATAAGTGGACAACACGAAAGCCCCAGAGCAATATCAAACGGTCTCACCTGTGCAGATCCCAAGTCAACCTACTGTATCTTACAGGAGAGGATTTCAGAAGCACTCATCAATCAAATTCTGACCTGAGCCGGATATACTGACTATATTTTTACTGCTGACCATTTTGAAAACCTGACCTCAGTGTCTGAAGTGATGCCTGATTCTCCAGACTAATTGAAAAATATATGATATAAGGCAAAGGGAAATTTGAAGTCTTCAGTAAAAAGATCCATTATATATTCATTATGTTTGGCTACGCAAATTTTGTTGTTGTTGTTTGGTTTAGGGGTTTTTTTGTAATGACTGAAATACTAGTCTCAGAAAGGACACTTCATCTCAATATATTGCTTTCAAAACAACAGCCCAGGAAATGCAACATTAGCTTGCTATATAGAGACTTCATTTGAATGCATTTTGTAAAACTACCTTGGATCCTAGAGTTTCATCCATCAAAGCACAAATAAAAACTTTAAAGCATGATAACAGTTAATAAAAAACTGGAGAACCAAAGGATGGTTATGTGAAACAAGCTTTCATTTTGGGGAAAAATAAATAAATAAATAAATAAATCAGATTCAGTCAAAGATATCTAACAGCACAGCTCCAAAGCGTGTAACTTGATTCTTCATCTTTCTTTAAAAAAAAAATATGTTTAGTCTGATGTGCAGTAATAACAGGCATTTGGCTTGTTCAGCTGTGGGCTCTGTTGAAGTTATATGCTTAACCATGTTATACTTTCACACAATGATAACAAAGTCAGAGGAATAAGCCTAGCACTGAAATCTGAATGGCTGCCCATCAAGCAGCCACAAGGAAAGAGGAATGTCCTGAGAAATTCAAGAAGGTTTCTTCATTGATTTGGCAGGTTACTTCCCAAGTGCACCAAGAAGCTCAAGGTCACGACATCTCAGGCAGGTGATGGACAAGAAGAGGAGGAAGAGGTGCACCCAGTCATACCTGGTGGAACTGCCCTCACCCCGGGGCTCACAGACGAGGGCTCCCAAGAACTCTACTGCTTAAAGATTCACTGTTTAAAGCACTAGTTGGACTTTCTGTGGGGGTACACATACTGGGTACAACACATCTGTAATCTCAGCTGGTCACTCAGAACCTGACCAGTTGAATTTTAGATGACTTTTTATTTCGTTGTTTGGTAAAGCAAGGAACACAGAAGTGAACAAGAAATTGTTTTTCCTTTTATCCAATCATTTTGCACTCCACAAAATTCAGGCCTAAATAAACCTCCCTGTGTAAACCACAAGGAGAAAAAAAAATAAGCCAACCAAGGACACCATAAATTACCTCACTGACCCAAGCATTACCTGGGAAAAGTAATACATTTGCACTACCTTCAGCACATACTCTTTTCATCTAGAGGCGACTGTTTCTACCTCCACAGTGGGCTTTACCACCAAAAATCTAGAGGATTGGATTTCAGTAAATACAGTCAGGAAGAAACAAGGTTTCTATATAGATAATCCTGGCCCCTCCTGTATCTGCTAGCAGCACTTTTGGAAGGACTCTTCCCCCTCCAGTGATGGAATGGTGTCTCTCCTTCCCTTCCCAAATTTGATACCACAGGAATCTCAGTCTCCCCAACTCCCAAAGTTCAGTTCCACACCACTTTTAGTACTTACCTGGAGGGAACAATCTGTCCCACGGACATTAATATTTCAGTGTTAAAACAACAAAAACTTTGACACACAACAAACTACAGAGTTTCAAAGCAATGCAATGTTTAGTTAGCACAACAGCAGAGGTGACATCTATTTCAGTCAACCTAACTACAAAGTTTCCTACCATGATGACTAGCATGCAAAACTTACACGAGAGATTCTGTGTTATTGCAAACAGCTCTTTTTTGGCTAAGAAAGAGAAATGGAAACCATCAATGACTCTATCCATACTCACAACAAGGCTTTCTAACAAACAAAAATAAAATACATACACAAAAAGGAACGAATAACATTACAGTCTTTTTTCTGTCTTTTTAAGTGAATGTCAAATTATCCAACAAAAGGATCAGCTGCATTTTCATGCAATGCCTTTAGCAAATTTCCCTTCCATTTATACAGTCAGAAAACATAAAGCTATTTAGTGTATGTATGTATCTGGAGTTTCTGAATTAGTTCAGGAGTCACTGGATTTAATAAGACTTGTCCTTCTTCAGTCAGCATCAAAAAATTTAAGCAAATATAGTGGAGCTAGTTGATAACCAGGAAGCTCTTGGCTAGACATACCTGATAAACCAGAATAGCACCAATAATTTTAATCAGGTCAGTTCTTTTTTTTTTTTTTAACACTGTCCCCACCTACAGAACAACATATAACTTTACTTCTCACTTACAAATTGGCTTTTCAGAACTCAGCATAGCTTTCACACAAGAAACAAGTTCCTACTGCCCAAGTCGTATTTTGCTTAGTTTCTAAGATGTTGTATCGGTACAAGACCAACAGCCCCTCAGTTTTAGTGCCTACCTCCAATAACAGTTCGTAGAGCACATGCTTAGTGTGTCTTAAATATTGCTGATATTATACTGACCCCAGACTGGGTACTAGCTATCTCTGGAAACAAAGATAATTCTAATGGCTACCTGAAAACACACAGCCCATTATTTTGTGTGACTAATTACTAATAATGAATGGATTCAAATATAACAACATTAAAAGGTAGTATGCAACACACTGAAAAAAAGGAGAAAGTCTGATTTCTAGGCATCTTGACAAAAAGAGGGAAAAAAAAAAAAGGAAAAAAAAAAAACCAAATGCACACTAACACTGCACCTGGCTTATTATAGGGCAATTGCTGCTGCAATTCTTTGAACCTACTGATGACAGAAACAATTTTTTTTTAAAAAAAAAAAAGTCAAATAAGCAAAAATGCAAAAAACAAGAAGGAAGACATGAAGACAAATGTCTAAGAGAAAAGTCTGTCTCTTTTCCCCATATATCATTAATTTTTCATGATGAAGTCTAAGAATAAAACATCTTAAACTTTAAGGTATTTAGATTTCCCCAGGGTTTAGGTGGGTAATGAAACAACTATTTTTCAATGTCTCCCTGCAGAGAGTAGATGATCTATGATGCTTCCAAACTAAGAATTTCAAAATGCCAAACAAATCCACCAAACGAACACAAAAAAAAACCCCATACACAGCAAAACCAGGTTGCCAGACCATTATGGTCAGGCATATTTGTTGCAGTCTTTGAGCACACGTGCAGCTTTTTACTTGTTCATTACTACAGAGGATCATCATCCACAAAGCACAAAGAATACATCCCTCAGAAGCAATCTTCGAGCCTCTCTGGCCACAAAATTCTGCATTTCTATGTACTTAGTTGGCTAACTGGAGGTCTAGGTGGTAGTAGTGGAAGCCAGTCGAAGCATTTTGCCTGGGAAAGCAACCCACTGGAAGTAGCAGGGCAGCTATCTCATAAAAGTTACCAGACATCAGCGGAGCTACTCTGCTCAGGGGGCTCCTGATGACAGAATATACTCCTTAGAAACAGTCCTCAAGCAAAAGTCTTGCCAACCAGAAAGTTCTAACAAAAGCCAGCACTTTCACAGGGTGAATGTGCCCACAGTACAGATGTCTTCGAGCAGTTTCACTGCCAGAGGACACGGCCAAGTGCAAGAGCAGCATTTTCTCACTCGTGCTTGCACACGCAGGATTTTGCGGGCATAGCTGGTATGCAGGCACTTTACAAGCCCTACCCTTCAACATGCTGTCTACTGTTCCTTTCTAAACTTAGTCCGCTATGGTCTGCTCAAGTGCAAGAGGAAAATAGATTCTGTTTGGGACAAGGTCTGTTTCATTTCTCACCTGGTGCCTAAAGTCCCAACAAAACAAAACCAAAAAAAGCCTAGAGCAAATATTTGCAAGCAATTGCTACCCAATTATGAGTTTCATAAAAATGGAAATGGTTTATCCATAAAAGAGGTAGTCTGCTGGAGACCCTTTAATCATGATACATTTGCACCTAAAATGGCACCGTTTACCTTGAAGAAGCCCATTTCAAAAGACAAATATCAAACACTGGTTAACATCCACACACACATTTGCATCATAGGTTTTTTTCTACAATTACTTTGAAACCAGAAAAATCCTAGTGATATTTTTCTTAATAATCCATTACTACAGTCCAAGGAATATACAATAGGAAAGGGAATAGGAGAGGAGAGAAGTGGTAAGATCAAGGCTAGCTTGACCTTGCCCAGCACTCACTGAGTGCCAGCAAATCACCGACATCTGGTTACTCTGACTAGATTATGAAAATCTACATAAGAAACTAAAGGATGTAATTGCACATAATACCAAATAGCCTCTGTGTATGCCAGGGGAAGCACAGAGAGAGATGGTTACCTTTAGGGGGAAAGAGTACCGGACATTACCCACTGGTTTACCTTTCTGGTTACGGCTATTTACAGTGGGCAGCTCTTGAGCCACCATACAGGTGGCTCATCCGATGTGGCCTGTCACAGTTGCTGGTGAGCTTGTCAAACTTAAATAGTGAGTCTTACAGGAACACTACAAATGCACTTCATTAACACACTCACTGCTGGGCTCCCAGGCGACATGCACTTAAGTGCCTATATTTCACTGGCATGTTGACACGGGAGTCCGTGACAGAGCTGCCAGCATGGCTGAGATTCAACAATTTCTCTCCCTCTCATGCCAGACCTGTGGGATAAGAATGGCAACTGTCTTTTTGTTCAAAGATATGCATTCTAGCTTATTCCATCTCTACTTGTTATTTAATTGGAGCTGAGGCTTTTTAAAACTGATCTTGGAGGTATTTTGCCAGTAGCTTTCCAGTAGGACTCATGCTTTCAACATCATCTGAATAGTTATCTTGACTCTTGAATTCGTGTCTTCTTACCTGATAACATATTATCTGTTTTTATTGAAGGAAACTTCAAAGTCATTTCATGTTTGTGCCTGTGAATCATCAGATGATCCTCTGTTGGAAAACGCTGTCAGGCAAACACAGAGAGAGAGAGAGGAAGAGAGAGAAAAAA
>VYXH01005839.1:6859-27980 GCA_013397275.1 Burhinus bistriatus | reverse complement strand
AAAAAAAAAAAGAAGAAGAATTTAATTCTCTAATAAACTTTCAGCATTGGACAGAATTTCAAAAATGAGAGACAGAAAGAAATGTATCCAGCTAGAAATGTGTCCAAATGTCACAGGAAACAGAGTATTTGAAAATGCAAGTGAGTATGAGTAACAAATAGCTGTACCCTACTTAGAAACGTATTTGCTGCAGTGTTCTCTGGGGTTGCAAACTGCAAGGTGTCATGCATTTGCCTGAAAAAGTTGCAGGCCAAGTTTTGAACTGTAAGGGTCTCAGACACCCGCTCCAGCTACCACAGCCTCACAAGTCACCACGTGCCTGAGGATCTGTGATAACTGCTGTTGTGTATTCTCTTAGCCCACGGCAAACGCAAAGTAATGCGGCATATCTTAAATCACTTTACTGGATTTTTCTGCTTTTGTGTCTTTCTGCAACCTATATCCACTGAACAGCAGTAAAAATAATCAAATAAGCCAGCTTTTCCCTACCCAAAAGTATTCAGGCAACATGCATCTTTAATTTTGTAAACCTCTGATACTTTGACTTGATTCAAAGTGGCAAGGCAATGGTGCTCAGTATATAATTTAATATCATAAAGGGCCATAAATAGTTGTTAAGTTACTTTCCTTTCTCAAGCAGAGAAGGTGGAGAGATGTGCTTTGTAAGAAACTAATCAGTGTGCTAAGTTTGTTTTACAGCCTGATAACAGACTTCTACAACAAATAGCTTCTTTTGAACAAGACAAAGAAGAGACAAGCTTGAATAAATGTTCAAGCACTTGCACACTTGGGCTCTAAGAGCAGACTGGTTCTGTTAAGTTTCCTTCACCAGAAGGTACATACACAGACCTTTGCTACAAACTACTGTAATGGTTTTAACTGGGTCATTTCAGCACTAGCAAAGGCCAAAAGTTGTATCACCAGGGCTTGAGGAAAAAAAAATAAATTTAAAAGCAGCTTTTTAAAGCAACAGGTACATGAGAGACTGTAAAAAACTGGCAACAACAGAGTTAAAGTGACTTAATGCTTTCAGCACAGTATATTCTTGGCTAAGTGACTTTGCTTGTGGCTATAGTATAAATAGTTGCAGTATGTTACACCTTCTGAGAATCTCTCTAAGCCCATAGACAAAGCAGCATAAATAATGGGAACGAATTCTCTGGAAATAAAAAATAAAAAAATCTCAGAGACCTTTTCCTCACTGTGAAATCCTGGTTCACTGCTTACTCATCTGGAAGAAATGCAGGACTAGAAATTTATGTTAAGAACAAAGGGAATATGTGAAAGACCTTGCTTGATGAAATGGCGAGGGGGAAAAAAAAACAACCACATTTTGTTCTTGTGGAAATGGATTTTCCTTCACGGGCGCCATGCTCTGTCTTCAGGGTGAAATCAGCCAGCTTAAAGAGGGCATGGGGCAACTGTGGAGAAGCTATTCCTCCAACTCAGACTTCTCTGTCCTGTTTGTAAGTTCTACTTTCTTCCTTGGGCAGAAGGTCAGCTCCCTCAGCCCTCAATACACATCTGCACTGGCTGATAGAGAAGCCAGTCCCCAGACAGCTTAGCTGGGTAAGCAGCGCTGCACTATGCACTTCTGTCAAGTCCTCGTTTACAGTAAATGGAGGTCATGTTTTGAAATGGGAAATTAAATATTTTTTAAGATGAAGTCACACCCACATTGCTTGTCTTTCCAAATTGTAACAGCATACAGCCAAACCTGCTCTCTGAATACCTAAATGAGCTTGTTTGGACCAGCTTCTCCTCCACTGAGGAAATTAATAGCTGACATGAAAACACTCAAGTCCACTGATTTGAGTGGAAGGTACTTTTAAGATTCAACAAAAAGGTAAATAAAATTTTACTATAAAACTGAAGATACTTTTATTCTACCTCTGTGACAGAATGGTGAAAGTTTAACTGCATGTGGAGATCTGAAGTGACAAATCCTCGATCAGAGAGACAATCCAAAAAAGATGCACTCTGACACCCGTAGGAAGGCTCCCACCTAATGAAACAGCAAAGCTGCTCAGCCAGTTGTTACCCAGACCACAGGCTTCTCCCTTTCCTTATTTCAGCTCTTGGCAAAATCAAGACCTACACTCCAGTAATAGTTACCCATCGTTCCACCAGAAGAACCTAAAGGGTTGTTACCCAGCTGAAAACTCTCAACATACAGTTAAAGCAGGGAAATATTACCCTCATTAAGAGAGGAGGACTCTGGTAAAGGATAAGCTAAATCACTTAAAACAGATGCATATAGGAAGCCTGTGGCAAAAGCCCAAAAGATGCCCTTGCCTGAAGGTTTTACTCACAAACTCTTGTCACTAAACCAAATTAGGGTCAGAAGCACCACACATGGGACTTCCCTCATCGCTGCATGGGAGGGGAACTTCCCTCACCACTGCAAAATCATCAAAAAAACCACATAAATCCCAGTTAAAAATCTCAGCAGGTAAAATCCTTGTCACTTCAGGTTTTTTAAGATCATTAAACATCTAATGTTACAGGTTAGATTATATGCTCAGAGACACATGGCAGATCACCAGTCAAGAGGAATCTCAAATGTGCATCCTGGGGCAGAATTTATCTACAGGCTGCATTTTTTATAGAGAATATTTAGTAGGAAGATATCTCAAAAATTTAAAAAAAAAAAAAAGAGCTAATAAGGTATCATTGTATTTAAGTAAAAAAACCCCAAACCATCAAGAGGGTTACCATATCCAATAGGAAACATAATATATGCCATCATACATCTAAGCAGAAGACAGACAAACGTGTCCTGCCTTGTGTGTCCTATCCTGCTAGGCACTAAAGGAATTTGCAATACCCGGGTTGAAACATTAGGCTTGGGGATGAGAGAAGTACAGAAGCAGCTTGAGAAGCGCTTTTACCAACTCGCTTTTGACTGGCTGTTTTATGTGCTTTAAATGTTTTGTAATATCTTGTGGAGTAAGGAGGGAATTGAGGGGGAAAAGGACTTAAAAAAAAAAAACAACAAACCCCACACATTATTATTAGACGTGTTAATATATCAGGAGACATTATACAAGCCAGAGCTAGTGCTGAGGACTCAATTAATATCACCGCTGACTCCACTCACCTGTGAGCAGCCTGGGGCACTGCAGACAAAAGGCCTCTCCTGCTCCAAGTTCATCTTTGATTCCTCATAAATCTACATGTTAAAAGGGGGAGGGGGAAAGAAAGGGAACCTATGAATATATATGTTCTAAACGTCACACATACATGCAACATACCATCAGCATGGTTTGTGCTTTTATTTCAAACTCCCAAAACAGACCAGAACAAAGTTTTCATCCTCAGAGTACTAAATTTGCTAATATTCAGCAGGCTCCCTGCAGTCTAAGTTCTTATTACTCCTTCCTGAGCACATATTTACTTTGAAGGAGGAAAAAAAAAAACCATTAAGCTTTCACAGCAGAAATCTGCCTCAGAAAAAAGCATATGTTCAGTGTTGTTATTAGATAAGACCGTGTCTACTCAGAAATATCTCAAATTAAGGGTTTTTACCTTTCCTTCTTCAGTTCCTGCTGAACAACATTAAAACCAGACGTCTAGGTTACTTCTGAGAAAGAACACACTTTTTGAAGTTCTTCATCCATACTGTTCGATATTAGTAACTTAAATACATTATATACATGCTCTCCATACACACAAGATAATTGTGCATCCCCATCCTTTAAAAGGTCACCTAGATCCTGAGGAGCACGAGAAGTGAAGTTTTGCCTAAAACTGCAGCTTCCCCACAGCAGTTCCAGTCTTGTAACCTTGAGCTAAAGCCTGGGGGAGAGCTCCCGGGTCTCAAATAAAACTGAAGGAGGAAACATTCACCCTCAGAACGCAGCAACGCAGCTGAATTTGGGTCAATATTATGGCAGTGTCCCTGACCAGCATCAACAAAACCCATTTTTTGGTAGCATTCTAGGACATAAAATAAATAAGTCACTTCTTTTTTCTGAAATGTTTTGAGCCTGTTGGCACAACTCGTATTACAAGCTAGAATATAGTAGGTGACCCACCTTAAAGCACAAAGTACAACTTCTGGTTACATTATGCCTCAAAACCCTTAAAATTCAGCCTCACCGCAGCCCCGTTTAGACAAATACCTGAGTTGTGTTTGTGCAATTTTTTTCATAAAACAAAGAGAAATATCTTGGTGGAGAAGCAGAATTTGATTTTAAAAAGATAAAAATCCGCAGAAGGACAAGTGCTAAAATTACTCGGCCCTGCAGTCATTTTTTAAAGCTACAATTCGTTGCCTCCTACTATCAGGAATATCTTTACCACACTTACGCTTGTTGTTAGAAAAGCTTTATTTTCAGAAGAGTTGCTACCACCCTGCAAACAATAAATACACCGTTAACCTGAACATCAGCCAGACCTGTACTTACAGCAACTATTTTCAGTGTCCTAAGTTCTCAAAAAAACCCCAAAACTTTTGGATGATAACTTTTTCTTTTTAATTAAAATTTGTTCTGGTGGACAGCATTAGCCTGACAGAACATTCTCCTACTTGTGACCTAAATAAAAAGGAAAAAAAGGCATCAGAGCACCCTTTGCCTGACTCCACTGACTCCCGGAAAAAGCATCCAGAACTGAAGAATTTCTATTTTTATCTGCTCTTTAACCTCCACAAGGACACTACCCCCTGAAGGTGATAATTAGCATCAACTGATTTTCTTGATACGGACATCTCTACCAACATCTGGCCTGAGACAAGTGATTTATTGCACCAAATACAATCAGGCGTCAAGAAAGACCCTAACTCAGGACTGACCTATCTATCAACACGAGGCTAGAACTGAAATAACTAAAATTGTACTTCATTTACTCCTTAAAGATTATTCATATCCTGTTTTGACTTAACTTACAGCTATGTTAAACTGAAACAGGATACTCATAATCAGAAATGAAAGAGTATGTTCGGATAAAGACTTATACTGAAATAACTAAAGGTGTTAAATTACTTCTAATTTCAGTTATTTCGGTTCCAGACTGTGCATAGACAAGCTCTTCAGAGGTGAAGCAATAAAAATGCTCTGAATTACACTATTCTGTCTGAAAGAAACAAGCAGCAGAGAGATAACTGACTAAACAAACAAACCCCCACAAAAACAAAACCAAAACTTCCAGCTAAGTTTGATCTTTAAATCCACCTCTATTTAAGGGATGTGACCCCGGGGATGTTGCCTTTCCTAAAGACCTTTTCACAGAAAGAAAAAAAAAAAAAAAAAAAAGGGAAAAAAAAGAAAAGCTACATGTGGATAATGAAAGGCTTTATCTGATATCTCAATTACTCCTGCAACTGAAGCACTGCCAAAGGTTTCTGTTACCCTTTTCTCCCCTCCTCAGGGGAGAGTGACAACTGCATTTTCAATAGCAGAACAACGGATGAGACTCAGTTAAAGAAAACATGAGAGTAACAATTCTGGTCCCAAGTGTCCAAGTGAATTTCAAAACATTAGCAGGAATGATTTGGAGTTTGTTTTCTTATTGAGTATTGCAAGACTAAAACTGCCCTCCCCACTCTGAGCTTGAGCTTGAGTCCCTAAATCCATCAGTACATGCTCTGATACAATTAAATGATTCTCATGGTTACTAGACAGATAAGCATGGAGTAAGCACCAAAATAACATACTCGACAAGGACCAGAATCCTGAAAGTGGGGATCGACTGCAGGAAAACATGGACTTGGTTTTTGTTCTCAGTACTTTGAAAAGGCGTCAGATTCAACATCTAGTCATTTACCACAAATGTACAAGCAACTGCTGGTTCCCACGAGAATCACTCCTAGCAGACACTAAACCCCCCCCCCAAAAAAAAGGGTAATAATCCAGAATGGCTTTATCATGTGTGCCCTCCAGGATAGTGTCTGGCATAACTTGACCCATATAACAGATAGTACAATGCCCTCAAGATAATTTGCACCATGCAGAATTTGTATTTACGTGTGATACTATCACTGCGGTTGAGACTGTAGTACTGTTAACTCTCTTACAATAGTAAATGAGTGAAAGAAGCTGCCTATTACCTACAATTTTTGAGAGGGTGTTCGGTGCTTGGCTATCTTACGGCAGTAATTCAAGCTTTATGCTTGAATGTTGACCAGAAATAAGCAGCTGAAAATCTGTGAGTGTGAACCTCCTGCATCCCCCATTCCTGCTGAACTCTGCAAGAGCTGCGGATGCACAAGCAACACAGGATCTCACCCCAGGTTTGCAGCGGGATGGGAGCTCTCAGCAGCAGAGGTTTTTAGGTTCTGCACAGAGCAGTTCGCACAGCATCCTTTTTAAGATGCAGGCACGCAACTCCCATCCTTCAGTTCAGGATACAGACAGTCATACACAGCCTCTGGCACACAGTTCACTTCACACGGCTCATGTCTGTCGCTGGGCCATACAACCCACGTCTCCTTTTTCCACAGCGTGTGCCGGGGATTCAGCATACATGAAGGAAACAACGCAACCAATGGCAACATTTCGACTTCACCTAATAAAAATAAATCACAGCAACCTTTCCATCTAAATTAAGGTGCTTGTTAACCTCTGGGATCTTAAAAATTCAAGTTACAGTCACGCACCTTTCATAGAACTACGTATGACTGCTGCAATTAATGCACATGAAGGATATCAGGCAAATCTACGATGACTAAAAAGTTAAAAAATTGCTCAGGCCTGAATTTTTTACTTCTGTTATCAACAGCTTAATTTATTGCAACTTTGTGACCTCTTCGAAGAAACAAACAAGGATTATAAATATAAGTGAGCACTAGTATTTATATGTCAGCATTAGTTCTGATATTATTAAAAATAGACATGAGTGCATTATGCAGCAGAAAAGGGGGCTGAATTTTAATAGACATGTTAACAACATCTGTCAGCATTTATTGCCCTATTGTGACCACGTAAAGAGCCTTATTGGCAGAATATGTAAGTGAGGAAATCTGCTACACTGTTGTAGCCTGCCATTCTCCTGAAATATCACTCTGCTTAAGAGAGGTTAAAGTGTCCTAATTAGAAAAATACACAAGCAAAAATATGGAAGAAACACAGAAAGACTTCTCCAAGCCATGTCACATGGAAGAGAAACATGCAAGTTCTGCAGCAAGCCAAGATTTCCTTCTATTCCTTGATTCCTGCATAAGATACTTCTAAATATTTTTTATTATAATTAATAAAACTGAAGCCCACAGTGAGGAATGCAAGAACATAACAAAGAAATAAAAAGCAAACAAAACAAACAAAACCACCCTCAGAACACAGCAACAAACTACATCCCCTCTCAGCAGCATCCAGAGGGAAGTACCCCACGTCCTCAGGCTCCTCAAGGAGGTTTTGCAGAGCCCCATGATCACCATTTCTGAATCAGAAAAATAGTTCTAACAGCTAACACCACGAAAGCATGCTCCTTTCTGTCTCTCTCTCCCCCTTTTTAAACTCAGCAGTAATCTTATTGCCTTACTGGTAAAAACATCAAGCAGGCTTGTTTCCTGTTTCAATGTTATTCTTGAAGTGGGCTGCAGTAAGAATCTGATTTTCATTGGGCTATTATTATTTGCAGCTGCGCGACCTTTTTAACCCTCTTTTAAAAGTGACATTTCAGCCTTCAACCTCAAGCTGTCTAAATGTTGCAAGGTTTTCAGTCCTCTGATTAACAGTGAAAAAGAACCGATGGGGAGGTGTATACTACAATGTGTCTAATGCAGGTCAGTGCACCCATCCTGCCATTTGCACAAGTGAGTAATTACACTCTTATAAGCAACCTGTTTGTTGAAATTAATCACCTGGGCATATGCTTGCAAGACAGGTTTCTTCAGCCTGGTGTGACCAAGGTCACCGGGATTTCCAAATACAAGTACAAAATACAGTCGCTAGCGTTAGCAGCGGTATGCAGAGACATGAGCAATAAATGAAGCATCACCTATTTTTTAGGGTCATGGCCACAATGTATAAAAAGCGAGAGGAGACATGGTTATGGTGCACTTGTGAATATTAAAGAACCCCATCGGCGTATGCAGCATTTTAAACTGCTGGTCGTGGCTATTCAGTACAGCACTATTTACAGATAATTACAGCGTCATTACAAATGCTATTAAGACTTGTTGGTTTTGGAAGAGCAGTACACGCAGGGTTAATGCCTACGGTTGTTCCCAATACGTCCTTGCATAAGCAAAGCCAATTTTAAGTATCTTTGCACCGAACCGGTGCATGGTGGTTTTGGTGGGCATGGGCTGTTCAGTGGAAGCGCTTGTTTTCTGAAACCAGCATCACACTTTCCGCATGCACACATACAGGGCTCATTATCACGGCCCTGCCTGCTTCGGCTGCTACAACGAGGGGTCTGTCAGCATTTCCATTAGAAACCCCCTCGTTTCAGGATTAAAGCATTTCCAAATGGTTCTGGATGCTGGAAAGCAATTTGTGTCTGGAGTCCCCAAGAAGGCCTTAATGTGATGCACATTTGAGCTGGGGCTTGAGCCCTCACTGCTACTCCAGTGAAGTTTTTGTGACTGCATTTCTGACATTTATATGTGGAAAAACACTCAGCTTGGGCCTTTATTCATTTGTTTTAAAAGAAGAGAGCCCCATAAATCTTCAGGCAGAGCCGAGTGCTCTCAAAAAGGGGTTGATGTGTGAATTGCCTCAACAGCAAGCAGCCTTCGGTCCTTTCCCCGTGGCTGGCAGCACTGCCGCCCCGCAGCAAGCACCCTCTCTGTGGAACAGAGGCAGGGCTGCCTCGCTAGTATTAGCCCCTTGCCATCTGGGAAGTCACTGGCCACTGACATGCTTCAGGATGGTTTGCGAATGGAGTATCAAAAAGATTCTTGTTTCACACTGCCAAACGCCCCAGTTCTTTTTAAACGGCCACTCGGTTTGCTTTCTGCCTGTCTGAACAAAAGCCAGTGCTGGGAAGGCTCCCCAGCAGTCCTAAGGTTTTGTCCCATCTCTCTCTTCCAGGTATACCCATTCGCCTCCAAATCAGCCAAGGGAGAAGAGTTTTTGCTCCCTCGCTAAAAAAATGCTGGTTTTGTTATCAAGGAAAACCAATAGCTGCCTCCTGCCTTTCTTCTGCTTATGCAGAGCTGTTTTCTTCTCAAGAAAGAGCAGAACCGAGGATAACTAAATCAAGAAGGGGCAAAGATGGGAAATTTCAAAAGGGAACAAGAATGAAGTTTGTAAAACTCTGGAATTAAGGAGCGGGGTAAGTAAGGGGAAGAAGAACCCCAAAGGGGCTGGGGGCAAGGAGCCACCAGTGGAAACGGAAAAGAGAAAGAAAGTGGAAGTGAGGACTGCAAAACACTGAGGACTGGGCTGAGGAAGAGGAAGGGAGTAAAAGGATACCGCTGAAAAAGGAACTCAAAATAGAAAGCAGATGACCTCCTGCCTTCCCACATAACAGCAGCGTGAGAGCCCAACACTATATATCATCCATGCAAGACAGAGTATTTGGTAGAGGGCACAATTTGTCCTCTACACTGGATGCGCTTTATCTCCAGTCTAGTGAAAATACACGAGTCTAAGTGATTACTCTACATTTCTTGGACTCTCCATTTCAGTACAGGAAACCCATCATGGATTTACTTGGTATGGAGCAAAAGGATTTGCTATTTTACAGATATGGCCGTGGGGTTATTAAGCACAGGCAACAGAAGACAAAAAAAGGAAATGGGAGAATGGAGGTGAGGGGCAAATTTAAAACAAGGAAAAAACCCAAAACAGCAAAAACCCAGCACTTTTGAAAACAGTTCATGAAAGTTATCTCAGTACAGAAATATTCTATAGGAGAAATCAGATCTTTATAGGGAAAGATGGCTATTACTTCAACTCTGGAAAAACACTTTGAGGAACAACGTGGTTATTTTGCACTCTGTGATTGGCCAAACAGGGCCGGCCTGACCTGGAAGCGTCCCAGGCTTGTAGCTCTGCAACTGTCCCCCACTGATGGCATTTGCAGAACAACCCTAATACCTGCTCTCCCTAGTTACAAGTCTGAAACGACAGGAGAGACCAGACTACTACCTCGCTGACAGCACAGAGGTTTGCGTAAACAGAACATGCAGCAGCAGAAGCTGTAGCAATATAACCACAGAGTCATGCAAGGAAAAGGCACTATTCGACAACAAACATTTTGCACACTGGCAAACAGAAACAACACCTGTATCACTTCTCCATTTTCCCCACGTGCAATTCTTCTGCTAGCTTTTCAGTGCTGGAAGTTCAACAGCTAACCCAGACCTGCTGAAATAAAACCAGTATCTGGATCTACAGACTCAATGTGCCAAATGTTAGGGAGAACGTCAAGTCTCTATGGATAGTCAAACAGCACGAGAATTTCATGTTTATCTCAACACGAACGAATATTCTCACTCCATATCATCAGGCATTGAAGTTCAGTGCTCACGTTAGAAGGTTAAGTTAGAGTTGGGATAGTCAATGGAAAGAAAGTATGAAGGCTATGTTAGAGCAGGATTCAAACAGATGCTTTCAATCGTCTGCTACAAAAGGACTCTCCACTATCTCAAAAGCTTCAACCCTCAGACTTCTTAGATCGGATGCCCCGTGGTATGTGGTGATAACATCTGCCTTTACATAAGACACTGTCCAACTCACAAATTGTTCTGCACAAAGGGAGGTAGACAAACTGCAAAGCGACTGCAGTAACACAAGCGACAGGAATCTTGCTTCAAGAGACAACCGCTAACAGCTAGCATTTTAAAGGAAAAACATATTTTCTCTGTTCTTTATGAGCAAGTCTTGGCTTCTCCCTGTTTGGGGGACAGTCCCTTGGGGCACAGAATAGCACACAGAAGTTAAAACAACCATTAGCTGAAATCAATATTTACTACCAAACTCTTCAAAGATTTAAAGGAGAAGATACATGCAGAGGACGCCATTCCAGGCTTCTACAGTCACGATTAACATGAATCTGATAGCACCCACTCTCTCTTACTACTAATTTTTAGTAGGTTACACACTTAACAGCACTACAGTGCCGTATTTAATGCCCTACCAAGTTGCTAAAAACATAAGAACAGTCTGCTTAAAATTGTATCTACAGTTATTTTCCAGGCAAAGGGATAAAAAAAGAACAAAAGATGCTTAGCCTGTCAGACAGTCTGCCCTTATTTTCACTCATCTCCCAAAGGTTAATAGTATGAAGTGAGGTGGGTCCTCTCTCTTCTACAAACCCCTTCACAAACACAGCGCCATTCCCGGAGCTGTAGAAGTCACTATGCTTCATGTCAGTGGTTCCTATGCCAAGAGCATTATCGTGGGTGTATGAAAGAAAAACAAAGAGTCTTCAGATCATCTTCACAAGTCAAGATGGTTCATCAGCCTATTGCTGTGAAACAAAAAAACCTCCTACTTCAAGGAAGATCTCCAGGAAGCCTGCAAAGGGCAGAAAAGGCAACTGCAACTGTGGCGAGAGCTGAAGCCCATGAAGCAGAGGGTGTCAATGATGAACTCCCAGTAACATCTGGCAAATAAGCTAATCTTTTGGGACTTTTCAATGTTGGCAGATAAGCGTGTTGTCTGTCCCTTCAAAGGCTGACCTCATTTCTATCCTTGGGTTAATGGCATGCAAAGCTCTCTGCTACACTTACTTTTTTCACTCTTCCCCCTGCCCCCAACAGTTATTATTAAACACCAAACAACTTTGCCTATTGTTGTAGTTTGCATACAATTTAATTAAGAGTTTTCCCTCCAGGAATAATATTGACTGAAGGTTTTGAAGGGTTGTTTTGTTTTTTAAGTGTACTGTAACTGCAGTATGCTAATTGCTTCGGTTTACGATACACAAATAGATAAAAGAATTCACCTACCTTGCATGCAAATAAACACTTGGATTTCCAAAGGGAAGGAAGGAAAAAAAAAAGAAAGCATAAAAGATGTCCTGGGGGAAACAACAACACAAGGCTGCTTAGCTGACTTTCATACCAGAAGCAGTTAGGGGCTTTAACATGAGCTTTGAAAATTCTGCCAGCCAAAATTTTCCTTCTGGTTTATTATATAAAATAATCCCTAAACCAGAACTCTGCAAACCAACTTGATACATTTTATGGATAAAACTCTGCAATTCTGTATATTTAAAATAATTTTAAATTAAGGGCAATCTTGCTTTTTACTTTCTTTCGGCTTTATAGTTAACATATAAGACAGCTTAAGACTTTCATTACACAGAAAAATGAGGCCATTAATAAATCAGCTACTAGCCATTAATAATTAACTTTCACCAATTTTTAATTACAATTTTTAAAGATTTTTTTTTATTGAGAACTCTCTTCAAAACTACCAAAAAAATCCTGAATCAAACCTTCAGCGTTCACTGTTCTTAGTATAAGATAAAATCCTCTGGGGTAACAAATCTCTGCTGAGAACACTGGCAGGCTGCACGTCCCCTCAGGCAGAACTCAGCACTAGAGAGACTTAGACATTAAAAACTAAAAACTGTTCTTTTCATCCCTGACAAATCAAGGGCAGGCTCATTTGCAGCACTTTAAACTTTGTACTTGCAAAGCTACCGGCAATCTCCAATACATACACCTTACCTGCAGACACTTAGTTTCTCACCATCATATAACAAATTTTACTAACAGCAGCATAACAACCTATTTTGAGTAAGTTTCTTTTGGATTTAGGCTTATCCATATGTTTTTAGGAAGACAAAGACGGAGTCATCCTACTGTTAAAATACCTTAATTAAAGTAAGAGGTTTCGATTTTTGCAACCAGGTTAAAAAGCTGTTTCCAAATCATCCTTACTATTTGCATTGACTGTAGCACAGCACAACTGGACTTTACAAGGGCAGTATGCAAGTCCAGCAATAAGCAAGGATTTGCTTGAACTTAATAGTAACTCAGAAAAAAAGATACACTCAGAGAAGCTGCAGATATTAAAACAAGAGTTTCTGTATTTTGCTGGCCCACTTACACGTTACAACCAGCTCCTTCTGGAGGTTTTTTGTCAGACTGGAGGCTTTCGTCTTGTCAAAACAGTTAAAACTATGGACCAGAAGAACAATTCACAGAAGTTAATGAAAGCCTCTGGCAGAGGAGGCAGGGGAGGCAGGTAGATATTTTATCCTCAGTCTCCTGGAGTACCTGAAGTGACATCAGTAATCATGGGACATGTCCAGTGCAGGTGTCATCAGCAAATGATGCCCTGCTGCGGGCAGAGCCCTCCCCAGGGCTCCAAAATCAAGAGCCATTACCGAGGCCTGGAGCCAAACACGCCAGGAGAGGTGAGCGATGCTGGGGACAGGCAGGCTCAGTGCCGAAGCCCCCTCCTCTCCCCCCATTACACAGGCCAGTGGCACAGAGTCCCCCACAGCACCAAAAGACTCCTTCCAGCCAGCGCCAGAGCAAAGGCTGAGGACCGTCTGCCCTGGCAATTCAGGTATCTGACTTGGAAAGAGCACAGCACGGCTCACAAACTGCTTGGCAGACATCCAAAACAGAACACAAGAAAACAAACCATTTCGTGCTGCTCCCCCCGCCCTCCCGTGGACCCCCCAGCTTGGCTCTGGCATCCCCCTCCACCCTGGATGTGTCCGCAACCCCTGGGTCAAGCTTCTCCATCATTAAAGGACTGGACCCAAGACAGGGGCTAACTTTGATGAGAATCCAATACAGGTCTTCAAAGACCTTTTTTTGCAAATATATGCCTGCTCAGAGCACAAAAGCAGTGATCCCTGCCTTCCCTGCAACCCAGGCGAAAGCCAGAGTGCCCCAGAGGTACTCATGAGGGCCAGAGGGGCTCCTCCAGCCCCCAGCATTAACAACACCCTGCAAATATCTTTGATGCACTCGAGAGACAAACAAAAGTCTGCCTGCCCCTTGGTATCCGGAGCACCAGTTCAAACATCAGCATCTCAGAGGAGCCCCAGGGTAGGTAGGGATGTGCCGATGCCCAGGGCTGGGGCTGCCCTGCTCCCTGGCTGGGGAGGTGGGATGGGTCCTGCCCTGACACCCCCAGGAGCCCTCTGCAGTCCCAGGCCCCAGGGAGCCCCCCTGCCCCTGACATACAGTTTTCCCGGTGGTCTCCATTGGAGGAGGCTGTGTGGGTTAAACAGCCTGAGGCACTTGTGGGGAGGCTGCTCAGCTGCTGGTCCTTTGGGAGCACTCCCAAGCCGACTCAGTCTAAGGTTGGACCCAGGGCTCTACAACAAACCCAGACAGGTATAGCTTGTGTATTTCTGTCTAGACAGACCTAAAGCCCTACCTCAAGGAATGAGAGATTTGGGCTGTCGAGGTAAAGGGACATAAACGCAGTCATTGCTCTACTGCTGCTCAACAAGCAGGGGACATCTGACAAGGGTTGCCACTCTGCTCTCGACTAATATAGCCGCTGCAAAGCAAACCGCTACCACTGGCTGGGCACGGGGATGAGTCTGCTTTCCAGAATCAATTAAGCAGTGCCTGTCATTACGCAAATGCACATGCAAACTCTGGGAAACCCTCCCAGGAGCAGATACAGAGCAGAGAGATCTGCTCGGCAGGCACCGAGGAGAGCTCTGCACGCAGGAGCGAGTGTGCGTGTCTGTGTGTGCACAAGCATGTACACCTGTGGGGTAGGTGGGAGTGTGCAAAGGGACATTTCTTTCCCCCCTAAAGGGCTGCAAGTACATCCGAGCAACACAGAACTCCCCAGAACTCTTCTCAGAAGACCGCTACATCGCAGTAAAAAAGCCGCCTTTCTGGCTGATGGATATTGCCTCTGTTAAGGAGGCAGTACATCAAAAAGAAACAATTCCCAGCCAGTGACTAGCCACAAATTTCTGGCAGCGACCAATCCATAACTACAAACAAGAATATTAAAAACTGACACACATGAAAAAATATTACTTTTCCTAAAAAGAAGGAGGCAAAGTAAGGAGTAATTCTCCATAGGCTGTACGTTCACAATCTGCGAACAACTCACAGCAACTTATAACATGCTGCAAATGTAAAGCGGTGAAATTTAAACATCTCTGAAAACCACAGATTTGTAACTTGCGCTTATGTAAATACACAGCTTTCAAGCCTCAGCCATCCTGGCCATAGCTCTTCTGGGAAAAATGAAAAAATCTTGGCTGAGATTTTCAAGAGCAAGTGGTGATACTGAGCGCCTCCAGTTTTTAGGTGTCCAATCAGAAATACTTTAAAAGGCTTCATTTTCAACTCATGCTGCACACACCCTCTTCCAATCATATCCCTTTAGGGAATATTTATCTTAAAAAGTAAGCAAATAAGGAAAGGTCAGACACATACACATTATTTTGTTCATTCTTCTCTCTGTGTTCTCTCTGACATGAAGATGTAATACCGTGCCAAAATTACAAACAAGATGCTAAAGAACATACTTAAAGACTGACTTTTTTAACAGCGCTTAAAGATGCCCAAAATCATAATTAACTGCAAGGAGCTTTAAGTATCTTATATCTGTAGTTTCATCTGAAAAATCCTAGTTTACATGATCTGTCCCAAGTCATGCAAAGTTGGTGGCAAAGCCAGGAAATAAATATATATATTTTCATAGTTACAATGTACTGCTTAACTACAAGATCATTATTTTGGGACTGGACTGCATAGACTGATCTGGCTTTTTGCATTTTTAATTAATATAATTAATCTCATTTTGAACTAGGGTGCAGAGAGTTATTAATAATGAATTCTTTGTGTGAGAACTTAAAATAGAATTTTAAAAAACCTAAAAAGCTATCTCAACATGTAATTGCCTCAGTTTCTAAAAAGAGGATTTAATATATAAGCTGTTTTCATGGTCTAGCAAGAATATGAATACTTAATTCCTTTGTCCCCCCGGCCCTTGCAGGAACAGAAGACCACTGAGATTTGTACCAGGACAGTGAAAAAATACCCTTATTTTGAAACTAATCAGAATGTAAGCGTTAACATTCCCTAATAATATAGATACTAAAACCCACTACACAAAACCCCCAAATAATATAGATACTAAAACCCACTACACAAAAAACCCAAAGAGCCATGATCTTTGCATACAGAATCACTAATCTTATTGCCACCTATACGCCTGTACAGCAAACATGCTACAGATGTATCAACTGACCAGATCGATCTACACTTCAGAGTACCTATGCTATACAGGCAACATAATCACAAAACAAAGGCACAATTGAGGTGTCAAAGGTGTCAGAATTCCTGTGAAAGCAAATTTTACAGGTTGGTAACATCAGTGACTGCATCCGATAAAGGGATTACAAGTGTGGGCTTCAGCGTCTGGAACTGCAGAGCACTTTTTGGAAGACCCTTTCATCCTAAGCACTTGACATATCCCTCTCCATCCACCACCTGCCTCCAATCAGGCACCTGAGGAGGGTCAGGAGCTCTTCTCAGAAAGTCATATTACTGCAGGATACTTCTTTCCAAGTATATGCTAGCAATACGAAGGCCATTAGGGCTGTATCCGCTAGCTGTCATAATTTTGCATGACATAGCATCCAATATTTTTATAGGTAAGGCTAGGTTTTCTTCACAGAGAGAGCTATTTATATGAACAGTTCCAGATACTGACTAATGCTTTTGCATTTATCAATGCCACAAATAACTTTCTGAATATTAATACCACTAGATTTTCCTTCAGGACAGTTAGCGTGTTCTAATATCTTTTCATGTGTCAAAACAGGCAAAGAAAATTCTTAACACCCATTTTGGTCGGATCATCCAAATAATATGATTCTTTGCATAATTCTGCAGAACAAAAAGTGTTTGGAGAGCCTCAAGAACAAATGGGACCATGAGTTTCCTTCCAAGGACTACCATCCATCTGCTCTAGCAGATTCCTATGCTACTCTTCCCTCCTTCTCTCCTCATGTTCTCCTTTCTCATGTATTGCCTTGGTCTCATGTGAAGAAGTCTCTGATCTTGGACTGTTCATTTTGCATTTTTGTATTACTTCATACCATGCATGTGGCTGTAGTACACCGTGTTATGAACTTTTTGTTGTTACGGCATTTAAAAGAAATTAGGTCCTTTTCCGAGGCCCTTTGATACTACACCAACACCTTTGGTATTGTCTTGGCTGGGCTGTAGACCTAAGAAGTTAGCTCCTTTATGGAGGTGATGGTAAGAAAAGAAGCAGCAAAATATCCCTACCAATCTAAAATACAAGGATCTCTCCTGGTGTCACTTCACGAATAACAAAAAACATGTGGAGATGCAGGCTGCATCTTCTATCTGAAGTTAACCTGCAAAAATTTTACTGAGCATTACCTCGGCCGTAACAAACATAAAAGATCAATACATTGAAAGTTTATTTTGTTTTAATTGTTTGTGAGAAGTATTCACAGGTTGTGTTGCTTCTAGCACTAATGCTTAGCTCTTTAAGTAGACTCTACATTTTTCTTTATAGATTTCAATCTTACATGTACAAGGGAGCAAAAGAACTGCTTTGGTAGGTAAGTATCAGAGCAAAGGAAAAGGAAAAAAATTTCAGTCATTGTGGTCCTTCACACTAACAAGAAACTTAAGGAATGTATTTCATTACTTCAAGAAAGTTCTCTCTATCTTCTTTTCTTAACAGCTTTCTCTGGCAACCTCATTCCCAGTCCCCTATTTTCCTACTGAAAAAGAAAAGGGAAAAGAAACTGAAACCACAGTGAAAAAAATACTTTGGGGGGGGGGGGTGTTTTTGTGTCAGAGTTCAGGGGAGAATTATGGAATTACTTGCATTTCATCCTCAATGCAGTCTTTAGGGAATTTTACAATTCCAGATCAGCCCTTCTGCTCATGCACATGACATGACTGACAACCAAATCCATTTTGCAGGAGTTGATAGGGCAACGTTAGAAAGGCCATCACAACTTCCAGGCAGAGAACACATGACTCAAGCAGTCAAACCTCACAGTGGTGAAGATCCCAATTTCAAGACAGGTCAAGCCCATTTCACTACTGGATATGAGTCCATATTTGGGGGGCGGGGAGGAGGAAGCAAAGAAAATCCGACAACATACTTGCTGGGAAAGATCCCTTCTTTCCTTCATCTTTTTTCACAAAGCCTGTAGAGCTTCTGCTTTTTGATGGAAGGTTTTAACTGTGTGATAAATCATAGCTGGTAAAACAATTATTTCTAATTTAAATCAAATCACTTTTGGAGGGCTTTACCAGAACAGTTCTGCCTGCAGATCTACCATAAGCGAGCCTGGGTGCAAGACCAGTTCAGGCACTTGCTGATAGAACATGCATGTGAAAATGCATATCCACCATGGTCTGTGA
Source organism: Burhinus bistriatus (assembly GCA_013397275.1). Classification (NCBI taxonomy): domain Eukaryota; kingdom Metazoa; phylum Chordata; class Aves; order Charadriiformes; family Burhinidae; genus Burhinus; species Burhinus bistriatus. Next base: position 9,730 of record VYXH01005839.1, on the reverse strand, counting down.
TTTTACAGTAACTTTGACAGAAGCATGGCTAGAATATTGCAAGACTACTCATTTTGGTGTGTGAAAATCCCTTTGGTGTTTTCCAGTTAATAAGGATGAAAGGAGAAAAAAAGAAAACGGGAAAAAAAAAAAAGAGAACAGAACATGGGAAAAAAATTATAGGGCTGCATAGGTAGCCTCGAAGGAACATGGATTGAACAACCTTTGAAGTACTCAATTCTAAAATGAGATCATATGAGAATTTTTTAAAGCAATAAAAGTGAAGCCTCAGAAACAAGTGTAAGTTACAGCCTGAAGTGCTTTATCACAGCCCCATGAACCCTATTCCATAAACCCTAGTTGTTTGAAAAGTTTATTTACTTCAAGGCAAAAATTGAACTGATTGTGGCGGGGTGTGGTGTGGTGTGTGTGTGAAAGGGCAGGAGGGATCTACAGTTTCCCAGAGGGGTGTTGATAAATAAGGCCTGCATCTCATGACATCAAAATCATTACAGAAGGAGAATTGTCACCTGCCAGCCTGCAAGGAGGCATTTTCCACGCAGGGGTCAGAACAAATAACGGTGCCTTGCGTGCTTCTTCAACAAAACTCCTGCCCTCTGGAGAGCAAAGCTGTCAATTTAACAACATGCCTATAGGTATGTAAAATCTCAAATTAACTTTTAAGTCTGTTGCCTCAAAAACTTATGCCTGGGCTCATGATACGACTCTGCTCTGCCACACAAAATATCCGAGCTGATTCTGAGGGAAAAATCCTGTTTACATGGCACAATGCTGAGCGGGACCAAGATACTAGCTCACTTTGTGGAAGTAATATCATCACAACATTGCTCTTGAGGTAATCAGCCATGTCTTTCAGTGGGACTAACTAACCCACACGCAAAACTCTGCTGATGTGGATATGCTCCTTCCAGATAGAAATCTGCCCACCCATGCCAATTCGGGAGGCTTCTGCGTTGTGTGACGCACACATAATCAACTTGACTTTAAGCATCCTCAGCACCTCCACCTCAGTCAATTATCCCAGACTTCCTCCATAATCAATGGAGAGAAATAGGCACATGAACACTATCCACTTGACGTAGACATCCATACTGGGAAGAGAGGACTCCTGAGCTAGAATTGCCAATCTCTCTCTACCGACTCTGGAAGAAGCCTGGAGGACTAGCTCAGACACCATGTAGATGCCTGAAAGTGGTCAGAAATGCCCATTCCTCCACACTCAAAGCTACTGCAGCTGTCTGAGCTAGGACAATGCTGGCTGCCTGTCTGTATAGTGCCTTTAAACCTGTGGATAGAAGTGCACCAAAAAAAAATAAAAGGCATGGCTCTTGCTATTCATACTCTTAAAGCACAGATTAGAGAGAAAGTGATAGCTTAATAAAATGTCCAAGATGGATCACTTTTTTTTGCAACCAGATCATGCTTTGCTGCCACCAGAGCAGAAGGCTGGCTCCAATCTCCACACTTCCATTCACGCGGCACTGCCTGGCCACGGGACTGGCTGGAATTAGCAAGAGGAAATATCCTGCGCCATCCCAGGGGAAAGGATTGCTTCACCCGGCACACAGTGACCTGCCTGATCACATAAGAACAACTCTCCATCTGAGCACGTGCAGACCTTCCTTAGATGGAAACCAACCGTGATGCAGGACCCCAAGCAGGGTGGAATATCTCAAGCTATAGGGGCAATCCAGCGCAGGAACTGTCTAAGCCACGGAAAACAAGGCATGTTTTCTCATCCTTCTTTCCCCAAAGTCCATCTGTGTTCAGATAATAGCTGTAAAAGATACCACTTTGGATATCAACTGAGCTCGTATGCTATTGCATACAGAAGTTACTTTTAAATGGATTTAAATGATAATGTTATCAGTATACCTTGTGTTGGGGAGCTGTAACAAATTTGTAACAATTTCTGTTTCCAGCCTTGTGGCTTGGCTGCCACCAGGTTCTTTAAGACCCACATTTTGTACCTTATACACGCAACTATTTGTTATGTAGTTTTAAAGTAACCTGCAGGAGCCCTGGGAAGAAATATAGCTAGGCAGCTGGAGGAGAGAAATTGTTCAGCTCAGAGACTTGCTCAGAGCCATTTAGAGATCTGTCCTGATTTTACAAATGAGATAAGAAGGACAGATTTTAAAATTATACAGATGCTGAACCATTTGTTTTGGAAGATTTAGCAAAATGATGCCTTTAAATTCAATTCTTCAAGTTATAAAAGACTCCATCGGGGCAGTTGTTATGGTAGGTTGACTTCATCCTCTAAGGCAACTTTCCCTCTCTATTCCTAAGCCCTGTAACACCCTGCAAGCCCCAAGGACACCCCTGCAGCAATCTTCAGAGAAAGAAAGACAGAGAGACAAAGTTGTCCTTGGATTTATTTAGCGAGAAGGAGGCCAAATCTGGGACAGGGAGAAAGGTTTGCATAGAGTCAGAGCTCTCGTGGATTTGTAAAATCATCCATGCACATGGAATATGTTGAACCTTGAACCTAAACTAAGGTCAAGCAAGTTTAAGGCTTGATACAGATGTTTCACAGAACTCTGGTAAATGAAGGTGAATGTTACTGTTAAAGCAAGAGAAAAAACAAGCTATAAAAATGGTTGGTCGATTGTTTATTTTTCTTTTCAGTCCATTGTCGAGTTTATTTTGTCCCCCTTAAGCCCAGCACTGGTATTTCCTGCATCTGGGTGATGACAGCAATCTCTTATACACCACGTAAAACAGATTTAGAACTTTGAAAGACACTCCTGGCCTGGTTTCTCCCCGGAAATATATCCCTCCAGCAGAAGGAAATATTTGCATTTCCCTCACTTGTCTTTAATATATTAAAAACTGATTGCCTTCTGCTGCACAAAAAAAAAAAAAAAA
>VYXH01005836.1:155768-205254 GCA_013397275.1 Burhinus bistriatus | reverse complement strand
TTTTCCTCAGCCTTCCTTTTGCTGCCAGCATACCTGCAGAAGCCTTTCCTGTTAACCTTCACTTGCCTGTCTGGTTTCAACTCCAGCTGAGCTTTAGCTTTCCTAACACCAGCCCTGCATGCTTAAGCAATGTCTCTGTATTCCTCCTGGGCAGCCCATCTGTGCTTCCAATTTCTGTACACTTCCTTTTTGTGTTGGAGCTCAACTGGGAGTCCCTTGTACATCCATGCTGGCCTCCTGCCACACTTGCTTGATTTTCTGTACATTGGAATGGACTGCTTTTTTTTTCTTAGATTCTCCTTGAAGATCAACGAGCTGCCCTGGCCTCCATGCCTTCTAGGGCAGCCTCCCATTGGATCCTGCCAAGAAGATTCCAGAGTAAANGGTTTCAACTCCAGCTGAGCTTTAGCTTTCCTAACACCAGCCCTGCATGCTTAAGCAATGTCTCTGTATTCCTCCTGGGCAGCCCATCTGTGCTTCCAATTTCTGTACACTTCCTTTTTGTGTTGGAGCTCAACTGGGAGTCCCTTGTACATCCATGCTGGCCTCCTGCCACACTTGCTTGATTTTCTGTACATTGGAATGGACTGCTTTTTTTTTCTTAGATTCTCCTTGAAGATCAACGAGCTGCCCTGGCCTCCATGCCTTCTAGGGCAGCCTCCCATTGGATCCTGCCAAGAAGATTCCAGAGTAAACTGAAATCTGCTTTCCTGAAGTCCACGGTTGTGATTCTACTGCTTGCCTTGCTCATTTCTCTCAAGATTTTCAACTCTATAGTCTTGTATTTGCTGCAGCCAAGACTACACCTTCACGTCTTTGACCAATTTGTTCTTGTTTGCAACAGGTCCAGCAAGACATCTCTGCTGACATCTTTCTTCCTTGATATGCTTCATGTCATATCTATAAAACAGAAGAACTGCCACCCTCCTGCATTCTTCTGGTGATGATTTTGGCAATCAGCTGGTCCAGGTAGCCCAGTATTTTTTTCTCCAAGAGTAGGCAGTAGAGGATGCTTAAGAAGGAATGTAAGAAATAGGAGTGGTTTAAAGAGAGCTCAGGGTTTCCTTAGCTGTGTAAGTAACACTGAATTTTGCCAACCTAAAGATGAAGGGGCTGTGTTGTGCTGGGAAAGGAGGATACTTGAAATAGAGAGCTAGCGGGCAGAGAGATGAAGGAGCAGAGCCCTGGAAACCTAAGCTGCTTATTCCCACTGAGAGGTATTCTCCCCAGGCAGTACCTGTTGCCCTCAAACCTTGCCTGTTACTCAGTGGAGCAGCTATGAGTCTGACTTTTCAAAGCTCTGGTATTTACAGTGGGGGCCCTGGCCTTTGTGCTGCCCCTGATATTTTGCTGCCTTAGGTAACAGTTATTTTACCTGTGTACAGAGATAGCCCGGCACCTAAATTACCTGATATTGGCATCTGCTGTATAAAAAGTGTTCCTTCTTATTGATATTAACTGTTTTCTATGTGTGTGTAAGTCAGAATTGCTGAATTAACTGGAGAAAGTAATTTTTAAAATTCTATTAGCTTGATGGGAAAACAGCCATGGCAACTGAGGTGGATTCTGTTCTGCTTCATGTATTGTCAAGAGCCCTGTCAGTTAATCTCCAATTACGGAGGCTGTTTTACTGGTATCTTTATTAAGAATCTGAAAACACAGCTGGATTTTCAGAACACCAGTTGAGTTTGTAAGTCTGACAGCTAACATTGTCATTTTTGCCTTATGAAAACAGCAAATTTAGAAACCAATGAAGAAGCATTAACACAGAAACCCATAGCATCCCTTTTGCATAATGGGAGTGAAACAGCCACAAAGGCTGCAGTCTTTTTTCCCCGCTCACTTTTGGAAGATTAATGGGTCAAACCTTTAGCTGACTCATGCTCTGAAAGCAAGGAACAGCTTACACATTTAAATCTTGCTGCAGAAGTTCAGGATGATATGGATAAAAGTCATATATTTTATCCATCTGCTAGAGCTAACCACCTGCATAAAAATGGAAGGTGTATCGGAATCAGAAAATGAAACAGCTGAGTTGAAGGAAGGATATCTCACCCATCCCCCTTTCTATACCTTCTCCATGTTCCTAGTTCTCGTTTTCCACCACTTCTCTCCCATGGGCTCTGCTTTTCCAAAGGCTATCGATGAGTCAGTTCAGCTCACTAACCGAGAAGAAAACTGATCAAGCAGAAAGTAACTTCATCTTTTCTCTTTAGTTGATGAACAAGACCAGACTTCTGCAAACTCTCTGATGACCACCAGAACTGGTGAAGAGGAAGGCTGGAAGCTGCAGCCAGGAGTGAGAGATGGGTGAGAAACAAGATCTCATTCTGATGGTAGTGGTGAGCTCAAGCGCAGTAATCTCCTGAAATCTCCCTGTGTGCCACTTTAGTTCATGGTTTGTCTTCAAGAGTGAAAGAGTTTGACCCAAAGTATAGGATTATTTATGCTATTGTAACAACTCCACTGTAATGGTGACAGAGGAGCAACAATACGCAATTAGCATCAGTAAAGCTTAAACGCAGTCTGTAGCTTCATGGTCAGCAACAGCGCTGCTCAGGCAGTCCCATTCCTGCCCAGCCAACTAATTTCTTCTGCTTCCACCTGCCCTCCTGTTCCCTGCCAGGGAGTGATTTATATAGCTGTGTAATGAATCACACAGGTCAAACGATCTGGCAGAAGAAAACAAACAACATTTCTCCATTTTGCTTAGTTGTATTAGATCAGTTCCCTTGTTTGTTCACGATGTAGCTACACAAACAGTTCTGCTAGCGCAGTGCAGGGAGTGGTACATGAACAATTGGTGGGAAGAGAGGGAGGTGGGAGGAAAAAAGCCAGAATTACTTAAGCCAGTATCGTCACCAAATAAATCCTCATGGACCCACAGCTCATGTGAACAGAGCCTTTAGTCTAGTTTAAAGTGACCTTTCTTCCAGAATAGCTTGTTCTGTGTGTGAAGGAGCTTTCACTGATTCAGCAAGGCACATTTACAGTGTATGAAGCATATTTCCGAAGGGACTTTAGACCCCAGTTTATGGAAGAAATGTGGGGAAATCTGCAGCCCCTCACTGGCTCTATGACAAAGTCTAATAACAATGCAACCTCCATCATCAACAGGAATTCAGCTGCTGGTTTGGCGTGATACACCTGTATCAGCAGCAATTAAAAATGTCCTAAATGCTAAGGGCTGATGTCCATCCTTTGGGCATCCCAGAAATTGTTCCTAGAAGTGTGAATAGTGAAGTACTAAATCTGTCACTGTAGCATCGAAGAATTAGAAAGGCCAGTATAAGAAACTAATGTTCAGATAAACTGTATTTCACTTGCTCTGTATAGTGAACATAGGTATATGCAACTACCTCCCTAGAATTTTCTCCACATCTTCTCAGAAAACACTACAAGGGTGATCCCCACCAAGATCAGCTCTGGGGCCCCCAGCATAAAAAGGACATGGAGCTGTTGGAGCGAGTCCAGAGGAGGGCCATGAAGATGATCAGAGGGCTGGAACAGCTCTGCTATGAGGACAGGCTGAGAGAGTTGGGGTTCTTCAGCCTGGAGAAGAGAACGCTCCGGGGAGACCTTATAGTGGCCTTCCAGTACCTAAAGCAGGCCTACAGGAGAGATGGGGACGGACCCTTTATCAGGGAGTGTAGAGACAGGACAAGGGCTAACGGTTTTAAACTAAAAGAGAGTGGGTTTAGATTAGATATTAGGAAGAAATTCTTTACTCTGAGGGTGGTGAGACACTGGAACAGGTTGCCCAGAGAAGTTGTGGATGCCCCATGCCTGGAGTTGTTCAAGGCCAGGTTGGACGGGGCTTTGAGCAACCAGGTCTAGTGGAAGGTGTCCCTGGCTGTGGCAGGGGGGTTGGAACTAGCTGATCTTTAAGGTCCCTTCCAACCCAAACCATTCTATGATTCTGTGATTACCTCTGGGCACCTCTTGGGCAGGCTACTCTTGGCCTGGCTCTCTCCGTAACATCAGGGAATCCTCTCAGATAAACAACTCTGTTACAGAGCCAGTCCGTGGGGAAGTTAGGACAGACTCAGGCCTTGCGCTGCATTGTCTGTTCTGTGTAAGCGTCACTCAGCAAAGGAACAGCTAGTGCAAAAAATATATGGAGAATTGAATAAAATTTTGCAAAATGTGGCTTTTGCCTTTTCCTATTTGTACATAACTTTTGCTTTTTTCCCATGCACCACCCTAGTTTTTCTATGTAATTTACCATGACAATACACTTTCCCTTAAATAGTTTTCTATTGAAATAGTCATGCACAACACTTAGCCCAAAATATTTTCCACTGAAACACACACAGCCATGATGACTGTGTTGGCATCATCTTCAGAAGCTACTCGCAGTGCTGAAATATCCGTGCAATGATTAGCTGCAACAAAATCTGATGATTTAGAAATGACTTAGAGACATACTTATTCTTTCTAATTCAGGCTTTCTTTAGCTACATGGTGTGGGAATTATTTGCTGGGATAAATGGTCTGACACCTAAGGTTAATCTATATTTAAATAAATGGGTTATTCTCTCAGCTCATATTTCAGTTTAATTTTTCAGTAGTTGTACTGGAAAAACTCCAAAGTAACTGTGAAACCTCGTAACAGGGTGCAGGCACAGATCTGCCAGCAGTGCTAAGGGGGCAGCAGTCCACACCAGCAGCTGCTGGAGCAGCTCCTGTGTCCTGTCACCTCATGGCCTTGTTGTTGCTCGCTCTTCTCTGAGAGCCCTGCTCCCCAGAATCTACCTGTCTCTGTGGTGCCTGGCAGCTTTCTATTCCTGAACCATTCCTCTGGTCACACCAGTTCATGTAAACCTGTTAACTCTCTGCAAAGAGAGTGTCGTGCCTTTCATGCCTTTCCCCTGTCGCGCACGGAGTGTGGGGACAAGTTCACATGCGCAAAGATTTATTAGTGGGATTCAGAGCTGAGGGCATACATTGAATCTGATAGTGCAATAAACTAAAGAGAGAGAGATTGAGAAAGAGAAGGGAAAGGGACAACTCTTCTAAGTGGGCAGCTGAGAAAAAAGTGAGGGGAAGGTCCCCAGAAAGTGTCCTCTCCTGGACTCCCCTCCAGCCCTTACCCCACACCCCATAGTGTTTTTCCCATAGTAATAATAGAATGTTTATTGGGACCCACTCAAATGCCTTGGCTGTAATCGCTTATGTTGCAGGTGCTGCATGCTGGGTTAAGCTTTGTGCCCCCCTGTAATGTAAACCAAAAGCTACAACCAAGGGGTAGGAAAAGGGGGGAAGAAGGGGTGATTCTCACACTGGTGGCAATCGCTTCCCATGAGAACTTGCTGAGAACGCTATCGGGGGTTTGCAGGTGCAAGGTCATGAGAATAACGGCATGAGAACAAAAGCATGAGAAAAACATGGGAAAGATACTGCTCCAGAGGCCCTGGGAAACATTGCCAAGGCAGCTGGAGTGGGAGGACACAGAGCTGGGGGTGGAAAGCAGGTACGGAGTTATGATGGAAGGCCCTTAGCGATAGAGAAGGCTAAGGCACCCAAGGCACTGGTGCAGCAGCCCCAGGACACACTGCTAGTACTTGCTGTGTCACGCAGCCACACACTGAGCTGGTGGAAGGCACAATAAAGGAGAATCTTTTCTGGGCCAAAGCATCATTTTAGCTAGATGAAAGTCAGGCATGAAAGTACTTTTTAGGGACCCCTCTCCTATGTCCAATGCCTGTCTTGAACCAGCATTACTGTGTAGATATGCAGTCAGCCAGATCAGGGAACCGACCAGACTGAAAACTAACCAAGCCAAAAAGAATAGAGTAGTTTTAAGAACTACACCCAGCATCAGAGAGAAGACAAGAGCAGAGAGGTGCATGGAGCCGTTTCTCTGAGCAGCCGCAAGGGCTGAGTTTTCCTTAAACCCACTGTGAACATACACTTCCAGCCACACTTTCCTGTCCTTTTCCTTGTGTCCTATGGGCACCTGGTTCAGGGCATACATCTAGCCCTGAGCTACACTTCTCTTTGTGCTGTTTTAGTTTTCCCCCAACCTGGTTTACCACTTGGCTACACAAATAGTTGCGTTGGCCTGACAGAAGAGGCTGGGTATGAGCAAGTGCTGAAGGGAAGGTAGGGAACAGGCTACATAAGCTGATGCTGCTTTTAAAAATAACAGGTTAAACCATGGCTCAACATGGCTTTGTGCCACTTTTCCACTTGAAGACCTTAAAAGGTTTGGAGATGACAAACTTTGTCTATCTCTGTGTTGGGCGCAACCAGACTAGCACAGTGCTGTTGCAATTGCGTTGTACTGTTCCTTGCTGCCATCCTTTATTAGTATAGCAGCATCACCAAGCGGGACTCTCTATCGTTAAGTCTTTTTCAATCTATTCAATACTAATTTAGCTGCTGGAATGGAAAACGGTCACATTCCACATGGAACTGACAAAGAGGTGGGAGGGGACTGAAAATACACTGGGGTATAGGATTAGAATTCCAAAAGCTCTTCACATATTTCTAAAAGGGTCTGAAAATAGCTTTTTTTAATGGGGTTACATTCAAGATACTGCACTTAGGCAGGAATGTTCAACTGCACAAGCATGGGACAGAGAACACATAAGTAAGGACCAGCTTTCAGGAAGGAGGCAGAGGGGATTATAACAGATAAAAGGTTGAAGAATGTCAGCTACTGCCGCTAAGGTCTCATCTGTTTACCCAGTTCCAGTCACTACGCTTCAAGAGCAATATGACTCAGCTGGAGAGTGTCCAGAGAAGAACCGGCAGGAACGATGAGAGGGTTGAAACCATGACCTGCAATGGAAAAATGGAACAAACTGGAACTTCTTACCCTAAACAACAGAAAACTGAGATGAGAGATGACAATAGACATGAAAGAAATTAAAGGCCATTGAAAAGAAGAAATAATTTATTTTCTATAGGACAAGAAGGAATGGGCTTTACTTACAGTAAAGAATATTCAGTTTACATATAGGAAAATTATAGGAATAGATAATGAATAGGAATAGATTGCTGTGGGAGATGGTATATGGAGACTTTAAGGTTAGAGAAATGTCAGTCAGGAATATTTTAGGCATAACGGATCCTATATAAGACCAATGGGGCCAATGGTCTCTTGAGTTCCCTTCTATACAGGCCTGTTCCAGGTGCAGGGCAGACAAGAAGGAAGCACAGAATTAACAGGGATTAGTAGAGAATAAAATAGTCTAACAGATCACATAGCAGCAGAATCAGGGGAAAGTCTTATTGGCCTGTTTCCAAGGTAAGATTTGAGTTCAGGGTAGCTACATATTTTTGATAATCCTTGAGAAACAAAAGAGTTAATGTTTCCACGGTGAGTATGCTGGCATGTTGCTGGGAAGTGCTTTATAAAGTGAAAACTGGATCCTTCAGATCCTTTCTGTGTACCATGACCTATGCTGGGCTGTTTGCTGTGGCTCTTTTGTAGATGAAAACTGTGTTGTAATATTGCAAAACAAAGGTAGGAATAGCTGCCTGTTTTTTTTAGTTCAGCCTCAAACGGAAGGCCTGCTTTTAAATTGTGTAGCTGAGGGCACAGACCCTCTGAGTGCGTACATGCTAAACGTTCCCAGTCATGGCTTCACGTAAATACGCAGATGGCAGGCAGGAATCTAGCCTTGTGCATGCAGGGCAGCTGCACAGCTGCGTGCTGAATTTCGGGCTGAGCATCAGGCACTTTGCATCTACTCTTCTCCCACCTGATATCATTCATTTGCCATTGGGCTGCACATTAGCCACGCTGCTGGCGATGGATCGACTCTTAACATCTTAACTGCATCTAAAAGACATTAAATGAATGGAAATGATGCTCCAGAGGGTACCAAAAATGTTAAATGTTTACAGCTTTTAACTGTGTATTGTCTGTTGTTCAACTGTATTTGGTTGAAATCATCAGGACCAGATCTGACTATAAGCAAGAGAATCCCTTAGCCTGCTTCCTTCAGGATTATTATCAAAAGACAACCACAGAAAACTGTTTTAAGAAAATAAATTGGGTTTCTTGTAATAAAATACAGATATTTGTACACTTGTAACCTTGTCAGATACTTATCTGAGATATAGACAGCAGGATCACTCTCACTAGTTTCTGATTAGCTGTGGACAACTCACTGTTTTCACTTCCATGTATAAAACTGAAGGAAATAATAATGCTGATTTCCTCACTAATAGACTTGGTACCCTATTGAGGGAAAGTGCTCTTTTAAGAGCTGCTTTATTATTTTCAGGAGGAAAAAAACCAGATTTTTAAGGACTCAGAGAACTTTCGAGATGACTTGCTGAGAAAATTGCAGATTTAAGACCGCATGAAAAGCTTGTTACTCAGTCTTCATTCACATGTAGCATCTGTTGTAGCTAACTAAATTTGCTTCTTTCTACTTACCTTTCACTTGGCACTAAAGCATACTTCTTTTTCCCATAATTTGTAGTTCTGTTTTATATAACACAATCTGAGTTAGACACAAAGAATGCTGAATTGGAAGTAATCATAGTGAAGGGGCTTCAGACAGAGACAGACTGACCTCAGAAGAGGGTTCAGCAGGAGTAGGATGCTGTCCTGGACACCAAGTCATTAAGAGCTGCTATATTCCAGCCCAAACATTGCCACTGACAAGGAAAGCGTATGAATGTATACCCTAACCGGTTCCATGGTGGAGCTCAATAGCTGTTTCATTTACATGTCATGGATTTTTAAGAGTAGAAGGGTTATTATAGCACCCAGCTTGACCTCCTGTTTAATAAGCACAACAGAATTTTACTGAGTTAGTTAGTGTTGAGCCCAAAATCTCATGTTTATTAAAAGTATTTTCCACAAAGATATCCAGTCCTGAGCTGAAGACTTGAAGAAATGGAAAATCTACTGCTTCCCGTGGTAGTCTGTTCCACTGGTTAACCACTCGCACAGCTGAACAATTGTGCCTTATTTCTCATGTGAAATTCTCCTGGCTCCAGCTCTTGCCATCTCTTCTTGCTGTGTCTCTCTCCGCTAAAATAAAGAGACCTGGTATTTCTTCCCTGTAAAAATAAATTTTGTTATCAAGCCACCTAGCAGGCTGTCTCTGGTTTTTTATTTTTTGTTTTTTAAAGACAAAACATACAGGCTCTTTAAGGGTAGAACCCAGCATGCATATTTTAATCAGCTATGACCAGAGGAGTACTTGCTGTGAGTACCGTGTGTACCCAGCCCATCAAACCTCTTGCCCTGTCCCTCTTCTGGAGGTTACTGCCCTTTGTCCGCTGGCAGACCTGTCTCCCATCCCACTTCAGTCCCAAATCATTTGGTTTGCTTAATTCCTTTAATGGTAGGTGTCTTGGCTCACTGTGGCTGAACGGGGCAGTTCTACTGGCATCTCTCACAGAATCACAGGGGTTGGAAGGGACCTCTGGAAATCATCTACTCTAACCCCCCTGCCAGAGCAGGGTCACCTACAGCAGGTTGCACAGGATGGCGTCCAGGAGGGTTTGGAATGTCTCCAGAGTCGGAGACTCCACCACCTATCTGGGCAGCCTCTTCCAGTGAACATCACCATTTGGTGGGAGGAGGCGGCTGGGGACCAGTGGCTGGCACAGCTGAGCACAGGAAAGGGGCATGGCGCTCTGACCCACAGAGCTCGTCCAACTCTGGTGACAATTCTGTGACAATTTAAGCCAGTCTAATTGCCGCAGCCCTGATCAGTCCCCAGATACATGATCCCACCCTGTTCCTAGTGCCAACTCTCATGCTCATATGACCCTTGATGACCCACTCCAAGGCTGTAGATCAGCAGAAAGCTTTCACTTTTTTTTTTCCCCTGAAGTAGTTTCCTACCACTTTGGTGCCCAGAACCAGCTCATCAAGGGACTGGACAAGTTCCAGTGTCAGCACAATGGAGGACATTGAGATCTGTGTTCATATTATAGGTGTCAGCCCCTACAGCCGTTTTTAATCTTGTCTGTGACCATGCGTCACAGCCCTAAGTTTCTCTGACCTCAGTGAAATGCCACAGTCCAACACCATTCTCATAATTCCTCCGTAGCGCTAAAACCACCTTAAAGCTGACCATTTTCTTTATAAAGTCAAATTTCAATACAATACAGATGCATGGAAGTGGTAATATTAGGACAGTATTTTCAAATTTTTGCTGGAGGAGCCCTGCCTACATCTTGGACTACAGACTACAAAGAAAACTGGAGACCAACTTATTTTCAAGGTCCCTGAAGATACCCACTGGAATGCAGCCACTTTGTTAGAGACCTGAACTGGAGGCCAGAGGTTTAGGTAGAAGGTCCCAGTCAACAACCTTCACGAAATCTTCAGCTGTTGCTCATCAGGATAATGTATAGGCTTCTGCAGAACAGCCTTATTTTACTCTTGGCTCAATAATGAGATGTTCAAATACTGGGAAAGAAAGACTGCTTTGTTTTGGTTTAAGATTTGTAACAATGGTTATCACTTATCTAGCTATTCATTTGGAATAGGACTTCACAGTTAAAGAATATGTAATATCTTCATGATACTGGCACTCATGTACAGATTCCCACTGCAGCTAAACAGGGACTGCTCGTCAGGCTGCTGGTCGCAATCGTCTGTCTTCCCTTTTTGCATGTTCATGTCATATGCACCATAGTTCTGATTCATAGCAATTCGTAAAGTAATAAATTCCTTACCAAAAGGTGGTGACACATCCTCCAGAAGGAGAAGTCTCAAAAGCTTTTGAGTGAAGAGAATAATTCACATATCGCTGTTTTCTAATACAATCCCAGGAATGATTATGGCTCGTATTGGCATGGCTTTCTTCTTTGAATAGATGTTGGAATATCGCCGGCTGCCACAAACAATCAAAACAGCGTTACCTACCTTGTTTCTAGGTTGAAGTGTGCCCAGTACTAAAACCAGATTGTGCTTGGCTTTACAATTCACAGCAATTAAAGATATGGCTAACTTTAAATGTGTATACCCACGGAGTTATTATACACACAGCATTTCCACACCTTCTCAGCTGTAATTACATGCCATAGTTCTATCAAAGAGTTTAACTTTGTGCTGAATTGGGACCAGTGTATTCCAGTTTGCAAAGACAAAAAGGCTAGAAGAAGGAAATCGAAAAACCCCCAGCAAATTCTGCCTAAAGTGAGAATGTTTTTTCATATTGAGAGTGTACAATTTTGGAGACATCTAAGGATAAAGGTTTTATTACACGCATTTCCCCATGTAATACCTACAGCACAAGACACTTCAAGTGTCCCTGTAGTCAGAGGGAGGATCTGAAGATCTTTTACAAAGAAATTACAAACATCGTTTCAAGATTAAGCAGGTCCCACTATCTCATGCTGTTGACACTCAAAGCCAAACAAGGTGATTCAGTATAGATGTCTACATTTTTATGGCAGCAACGCATCATGTTTAATCAGGATGCCCACCAAAATGTTGGTGCTTGCACAGGAATTATACTGGATCTACACTGTGATCTGTTTAGTTATGTATTCTGTCCTTGGTAATGGCCAGATCCTATAAAACCAGGTGCATGAATACTTGTGGTTAGTGGTTTCTCCCTAACAGCATCACTTACAGTTTGGCTACATTCATGCCGTGGAATTTTAGGGTTTATATCTCTTCCGTACCACAGTTTGATCTCTATTTCTTTAAGTGGGGATGTTTGCATTTTTCATGAAAATACTCAGAAAAGACTCATGAAAAATTCAGAAAATACTTTCTTCAGCCCAGCTAATCTCTCACCCTAATACCTTGTAACTCAATGGAGGTTGTATAGTGTTTGAAACAATATTTCCCTCCTTCCTTTCATGCTCACCACTATTGTATTTCAGTGAAAGACTTCTTGTGAAAAGCACATGAATGGAAGAATCCCAGGGTGCTTCTCTTAAACATTCATTTCATGCACTTCATCATAGTCTCCCTTCGTTGTCCTGTTTCTAAAATTAAGTTTCAGCATTTTTCCTTTAATGCCCACAGTTTTCCATTATTACGTGATTTTTACTGCCCATCTCTCAATGTTTTTCTTTCAGCTATGCTCTTTATTAGACACAGTGGCCAAGCTGAGCACATTATTCCAGATTATCCCTTCAGAAACTCTTTGCGCTGTCTCCAGATCTCTCCTTCCTTAAATAATACTGACTAGTCAGCAGGTTTTGCCTCCCCACTTCTCACCTCTTTTCCAGCTCAGTAATGAACATTCATAAATAAATCCATGGATACCACTCCAAACAAGGAATATAATATAAGTAGCCCCCAGATGGCAATTTTACAGATAATAATACAACTTGTTTTTCTTATTATGTAAGCAAGAGTTTAGTTTTGGTAGAAAATGCTTTATTGGTGTCAGTTTTTTGATGCTTTTCCTTTGGAGAAGTCATGGCAAATAGAAAGAACGTTTGTTGTCTCATTTACTCCTTCTCACCAGAACAGCTCTCGGGACAGCATTGCTTCTGGCATTTATGACAGAGTAGGTGACACTGTCCCCACCATCACTCCCAGGGCTGTATAACATGTTACTACAGGAAAAGGAAAAGTACTGCAATAAGACACCGAGCTGTGAGGACCAGGGTGTCCCCTGCCATTCGGCAGCGTGGCACGGCCGTGCTCAGTACTGCAGCTTCCACTCCGAAACCTTGGCTACGCAAACTACGTTAACTCCTGGCTGTGATGAATGTGGGTGGAGTAAGTACTTACTGATTTCTCCCGTCTCTGGCCTGTGACGGTATTTTACTTCTCTCAGTCAGCTTAGTTAGTCCTTGTAAAGAACTGATTCAAAGGCTCATTCAAGTCCAACTTTCTTTCACCTGATTCTTCTCCTTTTCCTATTTTATTGATGGATTCAGAATACTGTAAGGTAAGGATGAGACAGAAGTTTCCTTTTTAGAAGATGTGAGGATCTGGCATATTTTGGTGGTCTTTCTAGTTTATCATTCCATTTTGAATTGTAGCTCAGCCAGTATCCCAGGCACCAAAGCATGGCTTCACTACTAGCTGTGCAGATAGAATCATAGAATGGTTTGGGTTGGAAGGGACCTTAAAGATCATCTAGTTCCAACTCCCTGCTATGGGCAGGGACACCTTCCACTACACCAGGTTGCTCAAAGCCCCACCTAACCTGGCCTTGAACACATCGAGGGACAGTGGCTGCCCACATTCTTTCTGAATAGTAGGCAGTTTCAGTCTGTGACCCGATACCTTCCTCTAGATTCAGCTGTGACACTGGAAGAAGTTATCACTCCCAAATGTTCTTTTCTGCCTCTGTTCCATGGATTCCTGAGCCCTCATATCTGTCAGCTGAGTTGATCATGTAAACACTTCTAAACCCATCTCTGGCAAAGTGATCTAGATCATGAACATGAATTATTTAAACTTTCTAAGCTAAATTGGCTCTTTTTCACTCAAATGGGTTAGGAAGCAATCCCACTGCTTCTCCAGAAGAGACCTATGGAGTTGGTATTTTAAAAGGGGAGAAAGAATAGCAGCTTGTTGAGGAGACACAATGACACAGGCAGAAGTGGTCACTTCTTCCACTAGCAGCTGGCTGTGGAAGAGAACATCTCTCTATAGACTCTGTCTGGTGGATGGGCTGTTGGCTTATGGGATCCTAAGACAGTAAAGTATGTGGCTGGGGCTGAGAGAAGAAATCCCAGGACACCCAGCATGGAGAGTTAAAAGTAGACTTACAGGACTCAAAGGCAGTGGCCCATATGCACCTGCCAGATACTTATCCTGGAGCACATACAAGGAGAGGGAAGTTAGCTGCTAGGTAAAGGAGGCAATTTGATATGGTTAGCACTTGGAGCGCTCTGCAGTGGAAAAGTTTCAGAGACTTTTAGCCCATTGAAGAGCTTTTCCTTTTGTTCTTATCATAGAATCATAGAATGGTTTGGGTTGGAAGAGACCTTAAAGATCATCTAGTTCCAACACCCTGCCATGGCCAGGGACATCTCCCACTAGACAAGGTTGCTGAAAGCCCCATCCAACCTGGCCTTGAACAACTCCAGGCATGGGGCACCCGCAACTTCTCTGGGCAACCTGTGCCAGTGTCTCACCACCCTCAGAGTAAAGAATTTCTTCCTAATATCTAATCTAAATCCACCCTCTTTCATTTTGAAACCGTTAGCCCTTGTCCTGTCTCTACACTCCCTGATAAAGGGTCCGTCCCCATCTCTCCTGTAGGCCCCTTTCAGATGCTGGAAGGCTGCTATAAGGTCTCCCCGAAGCCTTACACAGGAATGATCTAGAGGTGACGCTGAAGTTGTATTACATTACTGATTAGCACAGGGACTCTCAGTTCTCAGCTGGGAGAATATGACTCTGGGGAACATTCACAACTAGGCACATTGCTGGGTAGAACACTTATAGCCACAATATATCACTTTAAGATGATTCTATGAAAAATTTGACACGTACACACGTTCCAAGGTTATCCAGACTTCCCATTGGCAATGCCAACATAAGTTTTTGGAAAGAACATAAAAATGTCACACCAGATTTAAACCTAGTAGGCAGTCTACCAATATGACTTTCATAAGGGATGGATTTTCCTACTTCTGCTTTCTGAAAAGCATCTTCTTCTGAATCTCCTGAAAATGGCTCTTTTCAGAAACGTGACAGTGGATAAGATCAGGAACATCTCTACTATATGATTTGCAACTATGGAGCAGCAATTACTAGGGGATGCTTTACACTGTGCTCATCTGCATGATATAGACAAACATTCAGTAGGAGACTGTGAGCTAGATGAGCTTGACCTAAGTCCAGCCAGGACTACTAGAGCAACAACCGCGGGGCTGATGTTTTACACCTGAGAAAGGAGTGAAAGGTTAAATGAAGCACATATTGCTGATGCTCCTTTTCAGAGACCAATATTGGAGTTTCCAGACACAAAATAAACACGAATTCCACTGTTCTTTCAGGACTAAATCACTGGATGAGCATTCACAAGCATGCTGTATCATTTTATTGGCATCTCATTGAACCTTAAACTCTTTCAAAGTTCTACAATGAGTATCCACACTTTTTGAGTCATGCTAACATTTATTCTACACTCCTGTAACTTCCTTCCTTCGTCTTTGCTAATAATCTCATTTTTTTCTCCCATTGTCTGCTGTTTCCCAGCGTGCTTTGTGAAGAAAACTGATGCTAAAAAATAACCTCATTTCTCTGCACTGTCTTCTCATCCTTTACCATTCCCCTCGCTCCCTGACTGCACGATGAACAGGATTCACAGGCAACTTGCCATTACATTTCATATATACCCTATGCAAAACATCATGCGTATAGGTTGGAAAGCTAAGCAGATGCCAGATGGAAGGTTGTCCTAATTCCTTCCTCCCGTGAAATCATTCTGTACCCTGTTCTGGGGGACAAAATAGCATGTGATAATGTAAATAAAGATGTAATCCTAACATATATGCTATAGTTGAACAACTAGTACCCTTATTCTGTAGGTTTTCAGGGGTAAAGAAAGAACCAAACGTTGCACATGTAGAGCCATCTGCTTGACTGCTCAGGCTGCTTGAGCTATAGGGACAAACTATACTCATTGGCAGTGAGGTAGGTAATTGTCCCATAGCAACTGTCAGCATACATACTCTGTGCTGGAACACAGTTACTCAAGTATTTTCAGGGATTTTCAGGCAATTTAGATGGGATTCATTGCCCTCAGTGTCCAGTGTCCATAGCAGAGGTGACTGTCTCAGCTAATCACCTTGGGGTCCATGTGCAATCAGCAGAGGAGGCAGCACCATTCATCTACTCTGTTTTAGATGTTTACTTTAGGATGGAGCGATTTCTGTCCTATATGTCTTGCTAAGAGTGTAGTAAAGGCATGCAATACAATCCAAGATTATTAGTCTTCCAACTGAAAAAAAAAAAAAAAAAAAGAATAGGTTAACTCAGGGCTTAATATTACAGCCTTTAGTTCCTCTTAGGCCACATTCGTACCTGATGTGAATAGGCCCCTGTTGAGTGGATCCTATTAAGTAAAGTCTGAAATTTTTGAATATTAATTGAAAAGGATTTGCTTTTTGGAACAGTGCTGTGTTGCATAAAGGTGACTAATTTCACAGTGCTGCACAGACACTGCATCAGATCAAGATCACAGAATCATAGAATGGTTAGAGTTGGAAGGGACCTTAAAGATCATCTAGTTCCAACCCCCCTGCCATGGGCAAGGACACCTCCCACTAGACCTGGTTGCTCAAAGCCCCATCCAACCTGGCCTTGAACACTTCCAGGGATGGGGCATCCACAGCTTCTGTGGGCAACCTGTGCCAGTGTCTCACCACCCTCAGAGTGAAAAATTTCTTCCTGAGATGTAATCTAAATCTCCGCTCTTCCAGTTTGAAGCCATTACCCCTCATCCTATTACTACATACTCTCCAGCTTTCTTGTAGGCCCCCTTCAGATACTGGAAGGCCGCTATAAGGTCTCCCCAGAGCCTTCTCTTCTCCAGGCTGAACAAGATGTTGCTGAAGAGAAGGAAAGTGACAAGTGCCTGGAACTGTGATAAAGTCGTGTGCAGATGTTACCAGAACGTCGGGATCAATAGATTTGAAGCAGCAGCAATCAATGCAATCAAATGACTAACATCAGATAAGTCCACTGCCTCTCCTAAAAGTCACTTGCGTGGATGATAAAGCAGCAAGCTGAAGATTAGGCCCTCCTCCACAGACAAAATAATGGTTAGAGCACAAGCTGCTGCTGCTGAGCACAAAAGAGAGTTAGACATACTATAAAGCACATCCCTTGTCCTTGAGAAAAGAAGGGCTATTTCCATTCCACCAGGTATTCTCCTCCCTTTTTCTTGAGAATTGATATTCTTGCATCTGGAGCCCTTTCTTTATCAGAATAAAATGTTCCTGCCCATCTGCAAAAGCTTTTGGGCGTTGTGCCAGATCAACAGCATTTCCCAACGCACAAGGAGTGTTTAGCATCGAGCAGAAAACAGTTATCCAGAGGAACAGGGCACACAAAGCAAGGTAAAGCTGTTGAGGTGCCTGCAAAAGGCTTAGCAGAGTTCAGAGGGAATGCTGACTGATTTCACTTTGCTGATTGATTTCACTGAGATAGCGCTTGTATGGATTTCTATTCCTGATGAACCCCCTGCAGCCATCTATATCCATTTCTGAGCAGCTCCGTTCAGCCACAGTCTGCATTGGCAGATGCTTTAACCCCAGAGCAGCCATAGATAGATGTTTAATGGTGATGGGAACCTGAGCTAGTTCCCTCATCAGCTGGTTTTGCCTCCTGACAATGCCCAGTTTTCATACATTTGGGAAAAACAAGTTCAGTGAATACATAATCCTCGCCTCTCAAAGGTATTTGCATTATTAATTGCTGCCGTGTAGTAGTTTAATTCTTCCACCAATTATCTCCTCACCTAGATTGCACTGGAGATACAACAGAGATGAGACACCGCACAAAACAAAAGTCCTGAAGAAATGGCATCTCTGTAAATGACACCCTACTTTCAAACATGGGGGTTGTTTGAGGGTGGGATAGGAGGTCTAGAAGGACTTTCTTGAAGTAGGATATTTATCTCATAAGAGCGTAACCACAGCCACAGCTGCTCTGTGGGTTCCAGGCTAGGATGGCACTTGTTAGCCACTCCATAAAATCAGTGGAGGTTTTCTTTCTGTTTGAAGTAATTCTTTATGAGGTGTTTAAATACCTGTTTTCAAAAACTCCACCTACTTAAGTAGAATAGCATCCTTTGGTAAAAATGAATTATTTTTAGGTTATTGATGTAGCGTTGACTGTGTTCTTTCTAGACCAAATGTTGTGGTATCTCAAGGCTTGGCTGTATATTACACCTTTCCTGTGTTTTATCTGTTTCTTGTTTCTAATGGCGTGAGCTATGTTAGACCATTTTATATACATTACATTTTGGACATATTTGGGATATAGGAAGTGCTTATATTTTGGAAAGTTGTCTAATTTTTCAAGCTATACCAGCTGGTCTAACAAAAGAGATTACCAGTAAACCTTGTCTCACCAATACCCAACTGAAGTGTAACCCTTTCTCTCTGAGCAGCAGCTGGTAGAAACCTGCTACGGGGCTGGAAGTTTTCTGCCTCCCTTGGGCATATTCAAAAAGGTAGTGATCTTTTTTCCTAAAATGTGGTGATTTACAGGCACAGACAAAAGAATTTTACCCAAAAGCGCATGCTTGCAACAGTGTGTTGGCTTCAGAACCTAGCTGAAGTTTTTCAACTAGAAGCATGAAAGAATCAAATGCAGAAGAATGAAGAATTTATACCAAAGGAAGCACAGTGCTAGTGTTTATGAAAGAGGACAGTGGAAATCTCCACCGGAAACTATTTGTGAAGAGTTATTATTTACCCTGGGTTTTTTTTCCAAAATCTGTGTATCTGATTGTTATTATTTACTCGTACTATGGTGGCTTGGGAGCAGTTGAGCGCAGCACTGTATACACATGGGCAGATAGCTTTGCACTCTAGATCCAAGACAAAAGACAGCAGACCTATACGGAGAGTGAGGAAACGATGCAACTGCATTAGTCAGCAAGACAGCACGTATTGCCAAGTATTTTCTAGGCATCAGCGCCAAGGAGAGCTACGAGGAGGAATCTGAAGGAGAACAATGAACGTGGCTGATAGATATTTAATGGGAACAGTTTTTTTTCTGAAAACATGGCAAACATGAGGCAGGAGCTGCTCTCTCGGTATGGATGATAGGAAGGAAAAGCTGTGGACCACAGTGAAGGTGAGGAGATGCAGCTGAGGTTTGATGAACACAGAAGGGGAAGCCAGTAAAATAGCATAGATGTGGCTGTGCATATAATACCTGGAGCGTACATAATAACTGCCTAGTTAGAGTTCCCACATTCTGAGTAATGTTATCCATGAGTTTCATACTCTTAAGTAATTTAATTCTAGGCAATTTCTGCAGCTTGTTCATGAAAAAGAACCTAAAGTTTAAACAGAAGTTTTGTCTGTGAGATGCATAGGAAAGCCTATATCCTAGAGGAACCTAAACAATTGAGATAGTCTGCATATGGGTCTGGTTGGTGAGCAAGATAACGATACAGTACAGGGCGACTGAGAAAATGATAAATAGGTTTTGGTAACAAAGGCTGAAACGTCTCCCTTAGGTGGAGTATAAACTCACTGCACATCCACAGAAGGTGTCAAATCAGGATGAGATTTTACATTTGACACAAGGGGTAGGACTCAGACATGACTATTAAATATATGTCTATGTCTGAGCCAGTCACCCAAGCTCCTTTTATAGACAATGGAGATCTGTTAAGTGGATTTTAGGGCAAAATCCATTTCATTCAGGCTAAGTAACTAACATAGACCAGTTCTGAATGAAAAGGTCCCTAACCTTGGACCCTAAAAATGCCTGTTTCTCTCCACTGACTACAAAAGGCACTTCAGATGCCCAGTTTAGCTATAGACATCTATGTTGCAGGTGCCTAATGTTAGGTGAGGTGACCCTCAACCCCAGAGGTAGATCTGGAGCAGAACTGGAAGTCTCCAGAATAGACTCGGTAGATTAATATACATGTGAGTGCGAGACTTCCCAGAGATAAAGTGCAAAGAGAACAAAAGTCTGTATGTTTGTGTGTATATGTGCTGCTCGTCAATCTATAAGGCATAAAATTGTTGCTTTCAGAAAGGATGGAAAAATTCCTGCTCTGGATGGAGTCTCACGCTGCATTGCACATTGGCTATACTAGCATAAGGAAAGCAACAAAGTGATTTCCCTGATGATTACAGTTAAGCCCAGTTCCAAGAATACTGTCTGTGTATCCAGCAAACTCTCTTGGACATGTACGTTTCCTTTGGCTCTGAAGTACTAGGGCTACAAAATACCATATAAGTGCATGAAATGTCCAGAGTTTTTTCCTTGAAAAGAAAGCTTTCGTCATTGCAAAGCTGAGTGCAGACAATATATGTCTCTCTGACTGCTGGCAAGGACAGGTGACCGTTCTGTGCACATGGCACGTCCGTAAAAAAAGCAGATCTGGCATGAAGTTTTAAGTTGTCTCTCATTTCCCACCCCGATATCTCGCAGCTGTGGCTGAAGGGTATTTGGAGATAAGCACGTTTTCAAAATAGTAACTTTGATAAAGAAAGCCAAAGCTTAACATTTGAATTAGAATCTCACCACTGCAATAAACTGAATTGTGCCAGGATGAATCCTTTGAATGGATAAATAAGAACTGTGTGAATAAATAAAACAATAAATGCTGTGAGGTAATAAATCTAAAGTCTTTGGTTGCATGGTGGATCGCTGTATCGTGCCTATATGCGGGGAAAGAATGAAAACACTTTGTGACTTTTGGCCTCTACAAATAAATAAAGATTCATAAGTTACAAGAAAAGGGGAGAAAGAAAAAAAAAAGAGAATTTGTTGCTGCACTAATTCCTGTGGTCAGAAAGTATTTGGATACTGATGGGATATCAATAATAACCAGGAAGTAGAACAACAAACAACATAAACCAGCAAACTCAAGAGGCAGTCAGCCCAGAGTTTTCCATCAAAGCCAGCTCAGAAAAAAAAAAGAAGGCAAATTTAAAATAACTATTGTGGATGAACTCACCACTGTGTTTCTACAGGCTGATGACATGATGACTGCTTTGATTTCAATGTGATGTAAAGCCAGACCAGCACACTGTTGACATAGACCCATTGCTTCATACCAGCGGAAACGCCGTTGAGTTAACGGGACAGGTCCTGACTGATTCAGACCAGAATCTGAGATTGGAATAAGTCAACTGAATCAGATTATTTGATCCTAGTGGAGAACTTTTAGTCCTCACATTTCCCCGGGCCGTAGATAAATCAAGTGTCAGGTAGCTGATACGGTGAAGGACCAGAGCAACGAGTGCCACGTGGAGGCTGCAATGAAATTCCTGAAGTCCATTGAATTTCTCCTTGTGCAGAGACAATACAGGACCAATATACATAAGTTCTACGGGATCTATCCTGTAAGGTCGTAAGCCTAAATATGCACCGAGGACAGTACAGGGCCAGGGTGAAGCAGTATGCTATAGCAATCGGATGTGCAGATCATGTAGCTGCACCAGGGATGGCAACGTATGACAGTGCAGAAGGAGGCAATGGATGGTACCTGGGTAAGAGATCCCCTGTGCCAAGACTCGTTTGGATGATGTCACACCCTTGGCAGAGCTATGTAAGTACTCAGTAAGTACTGAAATCTCGGTTTGGAGATGCAGACCACATCTTTGGCTTGAGTTGCCTTCTGTTCCACAAGGTCATGAAAGTGCCTTCGCAGGAGAGAGGTGTCCCCCGGCAAACTCTCCTGTCACAGCACATTGGTTGCCCATCTGCACCCAAGAGGGTGCTCTATAGCAGTAGCCCTGCCGACATCACATCCCTTTGTGAGCTTCTTGAACCAGAAAAACTCCATGTACTTACAAATGATTTAATTTATTCTGTTAGAACAGCAGATTGCCTTGTTGCTTATGTTTTAATACCCATGTATGAATTTGGAAAAGTCATAGCAATTTGCCCATATGTGAAAAACTACCGAGCAGAATTTTCTTTCCATATTACTACCAGTCATCTCTGCCCCTAGTCTGAAGCTTGAAGACATCAGATTCAATACAGCATTATTATTTAATGATGTATTCTTCTGTATCAAGGCAAATAGCAGACTATATAAGTACCTAAATGAAGCTCATGAGCAGTTTTAACATCTTACTGAATTAACATTCAGTTAAATTTATGCTGAATTGTGATAAACTGCAGAACCCCGGCATCAGAAATAGGAACCCCTGGTTCCCCCCGTGCATGCTAAGAAAGCGCTAGGTCCCTTTCAGAAAGAAAATCTGAATTCATCCAGAGCATCATTTGGATGTCTGAGTCAAAGGTTTAGTAACATGTCTAGCCAAGCCACAGAACGTTTTCACATCTGGATGTGTCCCATTTGCTAAACTGCTTCAGTCTGTGAACAATTCCAAAATACACTCGGCTTTATTATTGTAAAAGAATGTGATGTTATATAACCGAACGTGAAAGCACATATTGTGGAATATTTCAGAAAGAACAACATGTTAAAACTGCACTTTTAAAACAAGGTTTGAATTTAACAGAGAGAATGGCCTCAACTGGTCTGCATATGTCAATAGTTTACTTTACGTAATCGGCTGAGGGCAGAGCAGCCTGCCAGGAGAACTGCTTTTAAAATTAAAATCACACCGGTGGAACGGGAATAGCTTTGTAACCTTCGGAGCAGAGATGGGCCTAAGCCGCAAATGTCAGATCTGGGTTGTTCAAAAGTTTGAAGCATTTAGATCCTGGGGTATTGCCCCGGTACGTCTTTGAAGCAGATTTAGGTTAACCTCAAGGAATTAGGGCTGTGTCTCCCTTAACAGTATACAAAGAAATCCTGAAAGGTTATAAAAATAAGATCTTGGGATGAGGTGGATTTTCTATGAAATATTAAGAATATCAAGACTGACTTTGCCCTGGTTTTATTGAATGGCTTCTTAGGTTCTGGAAAGTATCTTGACTGCTTCTTCATCCTTTACTTCTAAGTTGAGGGCTGCCAAAAGATCAACTAAGCTCATTCCAGGTGCAGATATGGGAGGGAGATTGTGGTGCAGTGGAAAAATGCCAGCCCAGACCTTTCAGAGATCTTTTGGAACGGTCTGTCTCAGATCCCTGCCTTTAAAAAAGAGAAGTAGCCTTAGACCTTAGAACAGTACTGTGGGAATATGTGAGAAATACATCTCTGCTTGCAATAGGCACCACTTACTGACAAGGTATCATGGCAGAGAAAGGTGTTAAAGATTTTCATACTCGGACATAAGCAGAAGGTTTAATGTAGAAGAGAGGAGTGGACACCAGAGTGGACTCCTTTTTCATTTTTTGAGGTTTCTTTTATGTATCATAAAGATGGACCATCTCTAAGTTCTCTATTCCTCTGGAGTTTTTGTTCTTTATTATGCTGCAGAATTGCCCTTTTTTTTTTTTTTTTTTTTTTTTTTTAATTTGGAGTTTAATAGCTCATCAGCTAATTGTGGTCCTCTCTGTCACTTTCCAGGCTTCACGAAAAGATCCCATGTTTTGTGGATGAAAAACGGACAACTATCAAGCCGCAGGATAACCTGCTCCTCGTTTCTGCAGTGAAGTTATCTAAGGAGGATACCAGCGTGCTTAATAAACTGTGGGCAAAGTCTGCCTCTTAGATACGCAGCTTCTCTTAACTGCATCGAAGAGGATGAATGTGGTTCTCCTTGCGCAGATATCCCTCTCCAGTTGCATTTCAGCAGCAGGCAATCTCTGTGGTGGGAAATACAGCAGCCTTCCCCGTTCTGTGCCACCAGGATTACACAAAGAAAGGGAAGTGAGGAATACGTCATCCAACTGAAACTACAGAGAAAATTCAGGAAGAAAGAAAAACATCTGAGTTGGAAGGTAGCCACGTCTCAGAGGTTAACACCCTACTTCTGTAAAAAGTGCCATAGTCGTAATGGTAAAAAAGTGGTCAAGGCCTCATGTTGCGTTCAAAGGAAGGTTTTTCAATTCAATTTCCATTTAAAAAAAAAATAAAATTAAGAGCAATGCAGTTCTTTCTAGGCACACTAAAGTTCTGGGTAAAATGTGCAACAAATAGGATACCTTTTTTGGTTAGGAAATCTTTAAAAATGTGGTGTGTGTCAGAATCCAGTGAGTAAATCAATTAATAATTCTCAGCCTATGGCTTATTTGTGAATCATTTGTTTGCATACTTTATTACCCATTACTCATGTTGCGTGGCCGATTGCTTAAGGCTTGGTCTTTGCTGCAAAAGGGATCTGGTCTTCACTTGGAGGTACCTGGGTCAGATCAGCTTTCCTCCTCCCAGCTGCATTTTTCCTTGAGTTTATAGCGATGGAAACCACTGTGCCTTGCTTCCATTAGGATTTATACTGGGATAGCCAGCTGGAGAAAGACAGCTATTTTAATGGAAAAAACCACTGGGCTTATGTTTGTTTTTTGTTTGCTTTGCAGCGAACATGTCATTTTTGTCCAAGACATTGTTTCAGCTCCCTAATTGAATGACGGAAATTTTTAAAGCAGAACAATGAAATGGCATTCTTCTGAAAAAAAATCTGGTCGTCAGCCAACTATTTGCAAATTATTCTGATTGCAGAAGCCAGAGTAAAACAAACTCATTAAAGTATTTATGAATACATTTGTTATTTTGTATTTTTCAGTAGATGCTGCTTACTGCCACACGTGGGCATTGCTCGGTGCAGAGAAGGGAATCCTATTTCTCATCCAGCATCACCAGTTTCTCATCCATTTGATCTTACTCAGTAAATAAAGTCATGCACCATAACAGCTCAGCTTTCCTCCGTCTTATGCTCCATGAAGCTTTAACTCATTCTGATAAGAAACAAGATATCTAGAGGTAAGCAGGAGGCCCAGCTAAAAATATAACTGAATTAAAAGCTCACTTTTTAAATGCCTTTCTTGTTATTTAAGGTCTGCTTGTCAAGTGAGGTAACATTCAGCATTGAACTGAATCTCAGAATCTCAGCCTTAGTCATTTCTGCTTAATGCAATAACCTCTCGAATGAAATAGTTTATTTCCTGGCAAAGGGCTTAACAGAGAAATTAGACTGTGCTCTGGCATGGCACTTAAATTGGCTTCCAGAAAGCTTGTGATTATCTTCTGAAGCCAGCTGAGCCAAGAGTCTGTTCTTTATCAGTACTTCTTGGTCTGCTCTCTTCTTTTCATACCAGTTCTGCACAGGACTTCAGGCTAATGATTAGAACTGCTTGGGAAACTGCTCTGATTTGGTTCAGGACATCCCTTCTAATGTTTTTGTAGCTTCATTTTGTTGCTGCAGCCTGTGTCTTTTGCACATGTAGGAACCTTGATCATCATCTTCTGAAAAAATCAGTCAAGCTCTTAACCGACTACTAATAATCTCAGTTATTATTGACTATTTTCCACCTGTCTTTCCTTTCACCCGTCTACTGCTCCACCTGGTTACTCTTCCAAAGTCAAAGTGCTGAACTTCACGGTTTTGTTCTAGTCTAACACCCACTGAAGTCAATGGAAAGATTCATGTCGACTTCAGTGTCTCTGGGTTATGGTCTAGGTCTAGAAAGACATTTTCAAGTTACGATACTCATCATAGCTTAAGACATAAGTGCTTACCTCTGTGAATGTAATTCACAGTGCTAAGTAGGTACTTACTTAAAAAATGTAATTATCTTTTTCAGCTTCTACAAAGAGAATTGTGTCTCATTCCTAGCAGATAGGTACCGTTATCATTATTCCAGGACACACTGGCATCTCAACAGAGAAGCCAATATTCAACCAGTGTATTAATGAAATTATCTTCTCTCTCTGAAAGGTTGTCCCTCCAGAAAAAGACCGGAACACGCAGGATGGTAGAGATGTTAAAGCTTCCATTGCTGCTGCTTATGCAGTTCTTGTTTTTTTAATAAAGTCCAAAAAGACACGTTATTCTGTCAACATGAGTTTATTAGAGGGGCAACCTGACAGTGTAAAAGAGAAAACAACTTTAATTACCAGGATAATAAATGCATCACAAAGGACTATAGAATGACTTTCTTCTGTCCTTGAGACATATCCTCTACAGGTAAAGAGGTAGGTCATCTCCTTGCCATTCATTTTTTAGTCTATTAGCTTGAAAATGCCCACAAACTCGCAGAAAGTGCCAGGCAGTATGAGGTTTGTGACAGACATTCCCATGTAGGGAAATGGGACTGCAAGCGTGAAACATTTTTCAGCGTGCTGCTGACTAGTCTTGAAATCATTGCAACTTGCAGTCTAGAAGTGAGTCACCAGGAGGTGAAAAACTTCATATCCCTTTTTACTAATCCCTCGAGCTGGTCAGGACCTTTACTCCTTTGGGCACAAATGAAAAAAATAAATTTTCCAGAATGCTCAAAACAACATCTCCAACTAAGTATTTTTGCATATGCAGGCAAAACATGCAAAACCGTTAAAGCAATGACAGAAAAGTCGAGAGGAATGTGAGCTATTTTAAAGTGAGAGTGTCATAGAGGCTCCTACTTGAAACTTGCACAGGTCGCTAGAGAAAAAGAACCTTTCCATGGTTTGTTCCATCATCCTGGAGAACTCTGTAGCAGGAGACCCTTTCCATGGTTCCATTGTCCTGGAAAACTCCACAACAGGAACACAAACCTGTTTAATTCTGGAGAGTGATCAAAGATGGAAGAAGTTCATAGAAACAACTTTTGCTCTATTGCCTAACAACAGGACATTAAGCTCAGGGAAGAAAACAGCAGGAACCACTGCCTGCATGCTGCCATAAGGAAGGTGCTTCAACCCTGATCTGAATTGCTGACAGCTCTCAAGATGTTCAGGTGTAGCTGATCAGCACCAGGTTCCAAAGCTGAAGTCTACAGAGAAATTACTGTCAGTGTGCAGGGAACTTGCTTTCCAGCCACTAAATTGCTTTAAAGGAGAACCTAAAAATACATCAAATACTTCCTGATAAATATTTTTCCACATACACTGTTTACATACTTGCCACAGGGCTGTTACGAGAGTGAAATGTTCTACCAGCCACTCTCTACTAAGACGCCCGACACATAATGACTGTGTTTGAGAGCCTGGGATTTGAATGTCAGTAGATCCAAAGCAGAGGAAACCCAAAGAACTTCATAGCTCTAACAGGGATGTGGAAAAGCTTCCTGGTTTAAAAAAGTAATAATAAAAGTAAAGCCTGTGAAAACTGGTAACTCCACGTTTATGCCTGGTGTTATGTGATCCTTCCTCCCTTTGAGTTACAGTGGATACCTTGTTCCACCTTCAGAAAACATCCGGCTCAGTGGAGGGAGGATGTTTGTTCTGTTCTTCTGAAGAAGTTTGAAGCAGAGCCCAGTCTGGGGCCCCTGATGAAAGGTTTCGTGATGCCACACTCCCTTGAGGAGATTTTGAAGGAATCTAATTTGCTGTGAGATACAAATGAAACCGTTTACTTGAACAGGTTTTTCCCCTTTGTGCGTGATGCAATCCTTTTAAGTTGGTGGATTCCTGTCATCCAGTTTTGCTGAGGCACAAACTGACTTATTGTGCATATCCAGTTATAATGTTAAAAAATGTTGAGTGCTCTGACTGTCGTGGCTGGGTTGTTTGCAATTACGAATTATCAGAATTTTCAAATTTGCTGGCCAAATTTTTGGTCCCAGCAACATGTTTCTCAGCTGATAATCTAGGTCACCTGGGGATTTTTAGGCTGATGTCATTCTTTGTTTCTTTATGATGACCGTGGAAAGTATAAAAAGAGTTTGTGTCTCTCTGTTTTACATTTATCCTGGAAAAGAGATTGGAGAACTTGCAAAAGTCTTATATAAAGTAGCCAAAAAATTAGTTTTAACAGAACAAAGTATTTTGTTCACTGTTTAAAGCATAGAATTTTAATTTATTTGCGTTGTTGCTACCAATTAACTCCAATGTCTGGCATATACCCTGAAGAAAACCATTTCTGTTCAGGATCCCATGCCTTGTATTTATTTAGCTGAAACTGCTGAAAAATTCTCTGCTGAAGCAAAGGAGAGAGCTGATTTCCAGGTTTTTAAAAGATAAACAACAATCAAACAAATTCCCAAACAAGTAGATTGTGATGCCTCTGAAAATACAGAAGTGAAACCATCTCTGTCTCAGATGCCTGGTTCTTATATTGTTAAAACCAGGGCAGTTTATCTTTCTACACTGCACCACTGTGAGAAGATCAGTGGTGCTGTGCGTGCCAAATTCTGCTGAAACTGCAATCTTGTCTTCTTTATCTAATAACTGGCCAATTGGGGCCATGCTTGGCTGCTGTCGACATCAATGATTCCACTGAAGGGACTAAATAAACAGTTAAATGCCTAAAAGTGCTCACCCATGGAACAGCGTCCCTGCAGTCAGAATTACTTCAGCTTTACAGTACCAGAAATGGGGACTTGCCTCGTATCATTCTCATCAGTGCTAATGACAGGTTCACTGAAGATGGCAGCTTCTGCCTCTAAATGCAAGATGGAAATAAAACTGAAATCTATCCTCCCAAGGATTTTTTGGACTATGTGTTTGGCTTGTAGTGCTGGTCCTCATGTCTGTACTCCACTCTGGTGAGACCCCACCTGCTGTGCTGCGTCCAGCTCTGAAGCCCTCAGCAGGAAAGACATGGACCTGCTGGAGCAGGTCCAGAGGAGGACCATGAAGATGATCAGAGGGCTGGAGCACCTCTCCTATGAGGACAGACTGAGAGAGTTGAGGTTGTTCAGCCTGGAGAAGAGAAGGCTCCGGGGTGACCTTATAGGAGCCTTCCAGTACCTAAAGGGGGCCTACAGGAAAGAAGGGGACAAACTTTTTATGAGGGAGTGTGGTAATAGGACAAGGGGTAATGGTTTTAAACTCGAAGACAGAGATTCAGACTAGATATAAGGAAGAAATTTTTTTACAATGAGGGTGGTGAAACACTGGCCCAGGTTGTCCACAGAGGTGGTAGATGCCCCATCCCTGGAAACATCTAAGGTGAGGTTGGACGGGGCTCTGAGCAACCTGATCTAGTCAAAGATGTCCCTGCTTATTGCAGGAGAGTGTTGGACTAGATGATCTTTAGAGTGCCCTTCCAACCCAAACCATTCTATGATTCTATGATCTGTTCAGCAGATGCCAAACCCACTGCTTAGGAAAAGTCAAACAGTCGCCATGCTCTGCCAGTACAGTCTGCTCCCGTAAAGCCACTTTGGAGCGATCTTGTATCTACCACAGAGCTAGAAAGGCTTAAGAGCATTTTTGTCAATCAACCTTCTTGTCTATTAAGTAGCAAACGAAGTGGATCAGATTGTTTCCGTTCCAGCTCCAGCGGGTACAGCTGCTATTTGATTTTGGCATGTTCCTTTCAAGCCTCACTGTGTGAAAGTGGTGACATTTTTATTTGTTTATTTGCAAAAAGTCCTTGTGAACATATCCACTGCTCCATTTGGGGGTAATTTCATGGTGTTCAAATAACTTGGTTTTTAATCCTTCTCTCACTGCCGCATGGGAAGCTACAGAAAGCTGTTTTCACTTCTAATATCTTGAGCAGGAACAGCCCACATCTGGGTTGGACTTCTTTTGACAACGTTTGAGAAATTCCATTGCTTGAGGAGTTCTGCAAAGAAATACAAGGAGACAAAATCACCATTACATAATGCCTTGGTCTGGATGTCTTGGACCAGGGAAGCTAGCCAGAAATACTGTCTTTGTTATACATGACGGACTCAGAACCCTTGAGCTCCACTGGTTTTGGACTAACAGGGGTGACACAGGTGTGCCTCATCTAAAAATCTCAACCCCAAGAGTAACGACAGCCAATCTGGCCCCTAGCATAAACTAAAGCAAACTCAGAGTGACAGCAACTCTACTGCTCATTACTCCAGCAATGCAACCTTACAAGCAAATTTCAAATTTGTAAAAGAGTATTTATAAAGAACATAATCTTGTCCGAGTGGTGTAAGAACATCTCGAGAATAGCCTCTATGCATTATATAGGACGAAAACAACTGATTAGATACCCTACATAAACATGCTCTTGGCTTTGTGGTTTATCCATTACAGTACTAAAAGAATGCTCTGCGAAAATTCACTTTAAACATTTCATTAACCTTCTTAACTCTGACCCAGCATGATGATACATGCTGAGAAACTAACAATATATTTTACATAGCAAATATATGTCTCTGTCCCAGTAGTTTCCGAGCACAGAATAAATAAACGTGGATTTTCCAGCTGTACCAGCTGTGGAAATTAAAGACCCTCCTCAGTAAAGCACTTAGCATCTTGTTAATTTGAATAGCTCACAGGGAAAGCTTTAAGCAAAATAAATGACCCCTTCACTTAACAAGGAATTAGGGGCAGCAAATAAGCAAATTTGCATATGGGAAATACTTATTATTCACCAGCACTAAATGTTTCCTGTTCAAGTAGGCAACAGAGAAGAATCTAATTCTTTATAGTGTTTTATTGAGGAGCTAGGAAGTTAATGGGAGAGGGAAGATACTACTTATGTCTACCTCAGAAAAGAAGCTAAAGCCAGCATTGGTAATTCTGCTGAAGTACTCCCATATTCTATATTAAATGGGCTCTTATTTGCTTGTTTAAATCCGTATCTAGGTAAGACAGGTCTGAGGAGGGTTCAGGATTACTGCTAGTGGATTCTAATAATACAAATAAGCTTGCAGAGTCTTTTTAAAAAATACATAGCAACTAGAAGGTCAAAGATTAACTTTGCCAAGATTTTTGAAAGTGTCTATAATTTTTTGTACTACCCGTTTACACTGTGACCACTGAAAAGCACTCAATTTCACAGCTAAGGAACACAGTTTTTCCGAAAACAGGCTTTCTGAGATATTTCAAGGAGGCCACTCAAATATTAAAGATGTTAGTGCATTCAACTCATCAGTATCTTTGGAAAATCTTAGCCACAAGGGAACTGGCTTCTTAATAATGTTGCAAGCTGTATGAGATAACCAGCTTGGCTTTACTTTTCTGGCTAGCTCATAATGCAGCCCCTTCTGAGAAAAGCAATGAAAACACAGTTTGCTTCAAGTATTGCAAGAGGCTGTACCATTAGGGAAGCAGAAGAATCTCATATTCCTCTCGCTGTGCGACAAAATCCAACCAATGATGCTCAGATGTCCTCTTTAAGCGACCTAAGAGAAGCTACCTCACCATTTTGGCAGCCATCCAGAGCATGCATTTTGTGCCCAAAGTTGGGGAAAAAAAGGCCATAAAGGCAAATGATTTTGCAGGAAGATTGACACACACACAAAAAAGCGATTGGAGTATTTTTAACAGAAGCAAATATTTCACACAGTTTTACTTTCAAAGGTCTGGCTGTGGCTTTTGTTTAGTTTCTTTTGTACTTGGCTAGATCCCAGTGTACGATTTGCAGAACACACTCTGCCTTTCCTGTACCTATGGGTTTTTTGGTAGCTCAGGATTAGCATCTGTTCAAAGCCGCATCTTGGCGATCTCAAGGCAGCATATTCAACTGCACTCACCAATATCTTATGTTAACAAGATCAGTAGCAGTGGGGGGGTTACATGAGCCGGGGAATAGCTCATCTTGGGCACCTCGTCAGTCATTAGCAGTCACTGTAAAAGCCATAGGTTTCCAACAGTGTCTGAAGGTGGATATCAAATGTAATAGCAGCCAGAATTAAGTGGGGTTTGGTTGGGGGCTTTTGTTTAAACAGCTGTTTAAATGGCATAAGACTGGCTCATAGCAAATGTGTAGTTATTGCATATCGAGCACTGCATAAACGACTAATACCATAAAGTAAACCTAGAAAAGTAAGCTATCTTTCTCTCAGCTGTATGGGTGCCCCATTGCATGTTGGCATCACCTATTCCAGTGATGCACAGCAGCCACAAATCTACTAGGATGCCCGGTGTGATATAAACAGCACAAGGTAGCAAGAACCTGCTGGTAAATCTAACTCGGAAAAAGAGGATACGTGTGCATGTGTAAGGGATGTGAAGAGACTGTAGCTTGGTTTAAGAGCTGTGCATTGAAGTCTGCAGAGAAAGCCTCTGACACAGAATTGTGTAAGGGGTTTGAAAATCTGCTCTTATTCCACCGTAGCCGTTCCACCCATCAGCAGGAGTGTCCCACTGCACTGGACAGACAATCTGGCCTTGGTGGGGAGGGGGGTGAAGGAGAGAAGAAGCTGAGAATGGAGCACGGAGATGAAGAAAATGTCTTCATGTCACTCCAACCTCTGGCTTTTATGTGAGTATTGTCTTTATCCCCCTTCCTGCATCCCACAAAAACTTCATATCTTGTGCTCTCAGCAAGAGGACTTTTCTACACTGAATATCCAGCCTAAATCACACAAGGGCTGGGAGCTCCTGAAAGCCTTCCTACAGTTCCTACGTGACACTGAACAGACAAGCTCTTTAGGCCACTCTCCACCGTCTCTTCCAGTGCAAGAGTATGGGGCCATCAGGTGAAGCTAGGAGAGGCCAGGTGTGGAACAAACAAAAGGAGATGGCTCCTCATTCAACAGTTTGGCCACTGTCCCTTTTGTCTCTGTGTTTTAGGGGCAGGGATTAGTCCAACTCTGAGACAACTTCAAAGCCCTCCCTCAGAAACTAAGGAGGGCTGAAGAAAGAGAGAAGGCAGAGAAAAGGAGAATCCAAATGACTCCAGGGAACAGTGACTGAAAAGAAGAAAAGAGGTTAAACAAAGGTTTAAAAATTTAAAAGTAAGGAACTGGAGGGGGACAAAGAGCAAAGGACTCCCAACAGCACCACCACTCTGGTAAGCTGCTGAAACAGCAGTGCTATTCTGTCCAGGAGCAGAAGGATGAACGGAAACAAGCCTCACAGTCTTGTAGATCGGTCAAGCTTCATCCTCCTGTTAACATAACTGGCTGGCTTGGCCAAGGCCAAAAGGAGGTAGGTCAGGAGGTCTCACAACATGGTGGGGTCGTAGTTGGGACAAGTGTAAACAAAAAGATGAGGAGGAAAGTGGAGTCTTAGGAAGAGATTCTAGGCAAGATGAAAGAGGGAACACAGCCTGGCAAACTTGATCTAAATGTGTGATGAGTCTCACCTTGAAAAAAAGACATAAGTCAAGAAACATCTTGAGCTGCTCTATGAATATATTTGTGTCATAGAACCATAGAATAGTTTGGGTTGGAAGAGGGCCTTAAAGATCATTTAGCTCCAAACCCCCTGCCATGGGCATGGACACCTCCCACTAGACCAGGTTGCTCAAAGCCCCACCCAACCTGACCTGGAACACTTCCAGGGATGGGGCATCCACAACTTCCCTGGGCAACCTGTTCCAGTGTCTCACCACCCTCATCTTAAGAAGGTTCACTGCTTGAGTGGGAATTTTCCATTTTATGTCCATAGTGATCAGAGGGATTAGATCAGAATATAAACTAGGAGACTGTGTACCAGGCTAGCTAAAATCAGTGAACAAGAGCACACGAAGAGAAGAAATCTCACTCTCAGGACAGAACATCTTAGCTAGAGATTCCCCTGGATATAGGAAGTGCAGGCACAGAGATACAAGATTGATGAGAATGATGACTGGATTCTCTTTGCATGCGTTTCCAACAGAGCTTGGCACTGTTACCAGTACAGTTTTGGTAGTGCTGAGAAGTCGGGGAACCTGGCCACAGGGCTGTCAGTGCTGTATATGCCAGCAGGCCTAAGCTGTCAAGCCCACAATACAAGAAACAAGAAGAGACAATAAACAGACAGGGAGACTTTAAAAGAAAATGGTAGGTTAAGGAGGGAACACCTATCTGTCTTACCCGTGACATTTAGAAGACATCTATCACCTTGTTTTCTAAACCCCAAACAAAATTACAGAATGTCTTAGAGTTCAGAGGAACCACATATTTCTCTCTGCTCCTCTGAAATGACAGTGGTAGGTGAACTGAGTCTTAAACAGATGATGGATAGAGGCATCTCCTTCCTTTTCCGGAAACTGGAGTCATTACTGAGACAGACAGCTGGATGGAGGAAGACCAGTTTGTGGCATAAATTTAAGTGCAAGAACACAGATTTTTTGCCAGGTACCAGCTGTTTTGGAGACTCATTCAGATAATGTTTAAGTATAGGAGTTGCTTCATCTAACATAGAGTTCATAATTCTCTCGGGGAATTCTATCCAGCTCCCACAAGGAATGCCTTGTCCTAAGGGTGAGGGGAAGATACCTATCTATCACTATGACATTCACGCACTAGGATGCAGTCTTCCTATCAAATTAGAGGCCCTGTTTTGGCCCCTGTGCTTAGATTACATATCTTGTTCATTGGGAGCTACAGTCTTTGTAAATGCATTCCAAATTCTGCTTGATTTAATCAGTGTATTTCTCTCTTTCCTAATGGATTGGCCTTTCCCTCTGTGAGCCAGGAAGACTTCAGCTGCAGTGAGAGCAGGGAGGGCTCACTGGTGTGACAGCAAACCATCCACTGTCCTGCTGTTCATAGTGTTTCTTCCTCGCTCCTTTACCAGCAGCTCATCCTCTCAAGGTCCACTTCAATTCAGTGAACTTTGCAAGAAGCCCTGTCACTTCTTATGGCCACCTCGCTGCCCCTGTAAATACAGGCTCCTTATAAATTCTGTGTCACTTACTGGCTGCTTCCTGCCTCTGCAGTGACAAACCGCAACCTTCAACTCAGCCCGATGGAAAATTTGCGCCATCACAAAACTCCCTCTTTCCTCCTTTTGTCATCCTTTTGTCATCGCCAGGACCTCACAGAGACCTGACCTCCAAAGGTTGTGACAGAGCTGCTTTTAACAGCCTCCAAGGAATGGTATGAGTTTGCCCCAGACCAGCCCCCACATGCTGACCCCCCCCCCCCCGCCCCCGCTTCAGCCAGAATTTAATAAATTTGGCTTTTTGCTGAGAATGGAAAGAAAGGAGAGCTATCGTCTTTAATCTGCAAGTCTTGCTTTCCCCATCAGTAAAAGAAGGACAACAAAACACATTTGCACACCTCTGAGGGCTGTTGTGAAGGATAAATTAGTTAACACCTGTAAAGCGCTCTGTAATTGCTCAAAATGTTGTAATGGAAAGTGTGAGCGGCATGTGAAAAAGGGATCACCTTCAGAGCCCAAGCGATGCCTTACAGAAAGAGCCATTTTAAGAACAGCAGCGCTGCATACCGAGCTCACTCTTAATGCCAATGAAAACATTGTACTGAGGAAAGTGGGGAAAAGCCACCGCCTGTGGGAAGTGCCATCCACGCTGGCCTAAAGCTCTTCCTTTGCTCAGAAGGAAAATAACTAGTTGTGGAGGTGCAAGCAGTGCCTACCTGACGTGATCTGAGAGGGAAGCAGGTATCAGGAAACCTGTTGTACTGCACAAACTGCGCGCTTGGCCTGCGACCAGATGTGAAGGAGTCTGTGGGACGATGCAAAGGACATTAAAAGAGGCACTATCAGCAGCCCAGATCTTAAAACATCATGACTCAGATTTCATTACCATGAAAATTTGCTTAAAAATCTCTACGTTTCCTATAGGCAGCAATTGTGGAGAGGGGTTCCCCTTCCTTCTGACTTCTGACCCCTGAATCCGTAAGTCCTTTCTTTGCAACTCTGAACATGAGAAACCTTCCCAAGAAATAAACAGAAGTTGAATTTCTCACATAACCCCTAAATTCCAGAAGCTGGGCTTTAATGTGAAATGCACAGAAATAGAAATGTCAACAGCAGAGCTAACAGCCTGGTGAAGTATCCCCTGTTCTTGGCAAAGGCTTCCTACAGGTGGCAAGTTTTGGGCTCTGGTCTGTCTGCTTCTCCAAACGCACAGAAAGGGGCAGGTTGAGGGAAGGACACCTGTCACAATATGATCCCTCCCATGTAAAATCACCTCTATACAGTGAGGACTATTCCTAAAGTATAAAGGCTGCATAGATTTGTACTGATTTGCTGAGTAAGCGACTTCAGAAATAGGTACGGCTTCTATCTGTCCTGACATTTTTGAGTCATTAGCTAGCAAGGCTGTGCCTCAGTTGCTCTCCTGCTACATGAACAGCAATATTTACAGCACCCAGAAACAGACTGAGGAGGCGAAACACCCAATCAGTCTGAAAGCAAAAGAGCTTAGCCGGTTCCATAATTATGTTTTAAAATACCTGCAGTCACATCTGGAGAGCAAAGCAGGGTATGTATTCTCCTCCCCCTTCCTTCTCTCCGTGTGAAAGGTACGGCGCTATGATGCACTGTCCGAGGGCTAAGGTCATGTTTGCTTTGATCTGATAACAAATTGTATAATAATAGCTGGTTGGCATTCAAGAAAAAAAAACCTCCTTGTTTTAACTTGTGGTTTATCATCAGAAGTGGAAACAAGGATTACTTCTTTTCAGGGACACACCAAATGAAGGACAATTTGCAGGAGCCAAATTCCAGACAACTGGTCCACTCTGCAGCAAGAACACAATAAACCCCAGTTTTTAATATAGCTTCCAGCTACCTCTTGTACAGGAAATTTTGATGGCTGTGAGGTAACATGGGCTTGAAACCCAGTAAGTCCCTGGATCTATTCTCGCTTCTACTACAGGCTTGCTTTTCAACTGCTTATTAGTTTCTAGAGAGGAACTGAAGAGTTCAATCTTAAAATAAATTCCAGGGCATATCACCTTTGGCAAGCTTCTGTACAGAGATAATAGTGTTTACTCCTTAGCTTTACAAGGGTATTGGGGCTGTTATTACAACTGTAGTACTTTGACCATGTAAATGCTACTTTGTCATAATTTTCTCTCCTTCGCTCTGTTACGTCTAAAACGGGACTTCGAGATTTATAGGTCTCTCAGTTATCCTTCTTTCCTGGGTGTCAAAGACATCAGGAAATCATGCTCGCCTGTGACAAAAGCTTATGAGTCAATATTGAATACAGCCGAGGCTTTGACTCCCTTTTGGAGCTTGTTATTACATCACTAGAAGAAAAGGTAACGTGACTAAAAGCCAGAGATCAAGGATGCATAATTTATCACTTGCTCTGTGGGTACCAATGGCACGCACAGAATTGTCTTCTTGGAAAAGCTGGCCCTCTGACACTGTTGAGTTTCTCTATTTCAGAATCAATATTATCAACAAGCCATTATTCCCTCTTTCAGAAGCAGATTTTTACTGCAAATAAATATGCTTCAAATTCTGTCATCTTCAGAACTGGAACTCACATTTTATTGCTTGGAATAAAAATGCTATTTTCAACATGAATATCTTAACTAACACTTTACCTGGTGACAACAAACTCTCTCTGATGCCAGTACAGAACTCCTATACAGCTCCTTGGATATGAGCAGAAATTCTGATATATAAAACACTGGTTCAATTAAAAGGTCACTTAAGAATTCTGGTTTTTAAATGCTTTAACTCTTCCTTGCTACTTGAAACCCTCTAAAGCCTCAAACGAGGATCTCTGTCTTTCTTCCTGAGCAGGAGTCCTGTTGCCCTGCTTAGTCATTTTGAAAGGCTGAATTCTCACTGTTTTATTTAAGAATGGGGAGAAAAGGAGTGGAGTATCCTGTTTCGTATTTGTTAAATGCATAAATGAGATGATCAGCCGCAGGGGACTGGGAAGAGAGGAGGGCTGGAAGATAAATCACAGTGGAAATTCAGTAACTGTATTTCTCTTTTTAAATAGCTTTGCAATAGTTTCAAAAGACATTATTTATAGAACACCACAAGCAATAAGAGTTTAACAGGCAAGGCAGGCAGAAGGTTTCAGTCCCAAAGCATGGTTCCATATTCAGTCACTGGACTGCCAAAGACCACTTGTGCAATTTTCATATCCCCGGACTCCCACTCTTCCCTGCACGTTCCCACCTCTCATCACCCTAACTCTGTGCTGACACACTTTGTAGCCACATCACAAATTGGATCAGGAAACTCTGATCCAAGTGAAAAAGCAACCCTGCAAAAAAGGGCCAGTGATATTTTTTGGTCGGATAAGTTCCCTGGTCGGATTCATCACCCAGCAACACAAATGCTGCACACACAAGGGCAGGCCATGAGGAAGAGATGGCCGTAGTGGGAGGAGGAGTGTCATGGAGTCTGCTTAAGCCACCAGCAATGCTGACAGGCTGATTATTAAGTGGTTATTAAGTCCTTGGTGCCTTCACCCTGATGGTCTGAGGATGGGCTTCACTTTGGACATGGTGAGTCATTCCCTTCACTGAACGGCACTATTCACAGCAAACAAAGCCTAAGGTTGTCCCCAGTTCTTGTGATTTTTTGTGGGAGCCTGGAGTCACGTTACCCATGTGAGGATCTCAGCATCCCTTTGGAAAGGTCAGTTTAGCTTGAATCCCTCCTGGCTGTGGAGGAAAAAAGCATGAAAGTAATATCCTAACAGCTCAAAAAGCTGAAAGCAAAGAGAATAATCTCACACCCATAACAGAAGCAATGTAGTGACTCCATAAGTCCATGCTATGCCAAATGTATGGCTTTTATTTAATTCTTCTTTATTAGCTATTTTGTTTGCTGTTCATTAAGGGAAAAGCAGCTTTCAATGCATCCCAAAAAAGTGTGTCCCAAGAGGAGAGCAGCAGAGTGTAGATCAGGATTGGGGGCACAAGAAGACTGAGGGACAAACAGTTTTGGGAGGAAGGGAAGAGGGGAGAGGGAAAGGCATAGGAAGCAAAGACAAGATGGAAGAAATGTCGGGAAGGAGACAGAGAAGACCTAAGGGTACATTTACTCCACGCAATGAATGAACTAGCTGGGTTGCAGTACACACTGCAGGCGTTCTAGCTCAGCAATCCGCCTCATTACTACACCTACCTGCTCAGTAGGCTGCTATAGTGTGCTCTGTAGGTGTAGCCTGAACTGTATTGTCCTTGCAAAGAAAAATAAAAACCTCTGGGAAGATGCAGGAGGTGAGGGGAGGCCAAAGGAAGGCATTTAAACCTGGGGAGAAGATAATAGCTGGCTGAGCAGATGAGATACGTGGCTTTTATGGCTGGTTTCAGCTAGATTATGGGGAACAAGATAGAGTTTGGGAGGCTTATTAGAAAACTTTTTCCTGTATTTTGTCATGCATGGGCGACCCAGAGATCATAGCTAGATACTCACAGGTTCTGACTAATGGAACTTTTTAATTAAACAGAGGGTTGCTCCAGCATGATGCTGTGCAAGGTCATCAAAGCTTCTTCTGTTCCTGTGCTACAGTAAATGGCCTTAGAGTTTCTTGGGGCTCGGAGAAGTGTCAGCACAGTTCTAAGGCGGAGCGTGTGACTCTTGAGACTTGTGTCGTGCATGGGATCAAAGTTGTGTCAAAAGCCCTGGACTCATGGGAAATCCTCTTCATAATTAACATTTATATAACGACTCCTTTACTGGCCAAACATATGTTTACATTCCTCCAGTCTGTTTTTTCAAGAGACGGTGCTGGCCAGAAGTTTTTGCAAGAGCACTGGAATTAGGTCTTTGTTTTCAGCTATGCTCCATCTACCCATGAGAAGTTTAGCAAGTCTCTTAAGGGGACAAACACTCCCACACATCCCTTTGTTTACCAAAGAACCTGGATGCATTCTGCTTTTGTTAAGAGTACAAATCAGAGAGCCTGTGGGGTGACTAAGCCATCCTACCTCCCCCACCAATGGGATATGGGGTTGGGGTAGAAAAGACATCTGAGGATCTTTGAGGAAGCATGCCCAGCAAACGCCTCTCACCTAAAGAGGTCACAACTCTGTGGAGTGGGCTGCAAGGTGAATCAGTGGCTCGGACTTCAGGAAAGGCAAGGTTTCTGCCTCACCCTCAAGTCTTTGGGGACTTTCTTGTCTTTGTGCCTCCTGCCTTGGTGTTTATTGTTTGTAAAATGGACAGGCTATAATAATCTTCATCCACTGTGACTATCAGATACATCTTATACACAGTCTGATGTGTATAATCATCAAAGTCTCAGAAGATGGAAGCTGGTACAAGAGTAAGATGTGGCCCAGTTGGCTTTTGAGTAACTCCTCTTCTGATTGCAAGTTCCCCTTCAGTCTGGCTCACAGCCCCAGAACTATCTAAATGATTTAATTTTGGCTATAATCACAATCTCACTCAGGACTGCCACAACCTCATGAAGGGTCAGAAACTCAAATTTGGGAACTATTGCCTAAGAGTGCTCATGTTCTACTGTGGTTTCTGAAGGATAGTTTTTTTAACAGGCAAACCGTCTGTGCAGGGGAAAGTCAGTCCTATGAAATGATGAGCTGTCCTTTCTAGGAAACAAAATTACCTGGATTAGAGAAACACCAAGAGATATGTTCTGTGATGCAATTTGGAATGTTCTTCAGGTAACTGTTTCTTCTTTCTAAAGCTGTGAAATGTCACATCTGGGAATGAGGCAATCTTCACAATGAAGTTCTTGGGAAAAAAAAAAAAAATGTAAGCATTTCTAAAGACAGAAAAGGCCAGTAAATGTAAATTTGTTAGCTGTCTGCACATAGTATAGGGGCCAGTGTTGCTCCCAAACTGAGCTGGACTGTCTACAGAGAAATGAATGGTGACAGCAGCTGCCACATGCGCTGATTTATTAAATATCCTTCATAACCTTACTGGCAGGAATTCAAATTGCAATTTAAAGCAGTAAAACTTTGCAAGGAGGGTAGTAATGTCCCTCCTCAAGGATATTCTCTGGACTCACTCCTCACTGCTTCAGGAAGAATCAGTTTTACCTTTTTGTAACAGGACTGGTTTGAAGCCCGCATCTGATTTCATCAGAGGCTTTCTCATTGGACTTTTCATAAGTTTTTCATGACTCTTGAGAGTATCTTTGCTTAAGGATATGTGTTTGAGAATGACAGAATTCTGCCCTTAAATTTGCACAAGAAAGTATCTGCTTAGGAAGACACTGCAGTTCCATCATACACAGGCAGGGAATACATCTAGGCTACACGTTGTAAGCACTAATAAGATGTTTACTCAGTTGATGTTTGTTCCTGTTTAATAAACAATTTATCCCATGTTAATATTATACCTCTAACCTCATCGAAACCCATCTTACGCAACTGGGCACATAGAAATTAAAAAGTGGTGGCTTTTAACATCTTCACATTTGAAAATGTTCACTCAAGTTGAAACACCTTGCAATTTCATTTGCAATGAAAGACTGGATTCCCAAATAAACAAAACTATTCGGAGGGGATGGTGTTAGTCTGTGTCAGTAAAAATGCCAGGGGTCAGCAAAAGGAACTTACTGATTTCTATATGTAAGTAGTTTTCCTCAAAATTTTCATGTCACTGATAACTCTTTCAGTAGTCCACAACTTTAA
This sequence comes from Burhinus bistriatus, assembly GCA_013397275.1. NCBI lineage: Eukaryota > Metazoa > Chordata > Aves > Charadriiformes > Burhinidae > Burhinus > Burhinus bistriatus. The sequence continues at coordinate 164,516 of VYXH01005836.1, read as the reverse complement.
AACTGTGCTCTTCTGTTCTGTTAAAATATGTACACTAATCTCTGGTAAACCACTATATTTGATTTAGTTGACTATTTTGTAATAACATTTTCAGTTAGCATAGTTAGTTCATGTGCCAAGTATTACATTTTTTTATTCCCCACAAAATCAGGACAAACTGTACGTCTCCTGCTGTGTCCGAAGCTGATTTGGCTAACTTTCAGCTATGCTAATTAAAGAATACAGCAATCCTATTTTTATCTGATTTTAAAATACTACAGATACACTGCTGGCAATTTTACTTGTTTTGATGCAAAATTAGTTAATTGCACAAAAAGTTCAGTAGTTTGTTTTCTGTTATTCATTTTCACTTCCATGCACAGACTCACTCTCTGATATATGCCATAATGCTAAGAGATGTCAAACAATTACAAAGATTTATCAAATCCACTTCCAGGATAAAGCTTAAGAAGACAGAGTTGGATAAACTTCAGTAAACAAAATGTCGTGGAACAGAGAAGGTAAAAGAAAGAGAACAGCAATGTCAAGGTTTAAAGACCTTTACTGAACAAAACTTGCTACGATACCAAAAAGTTCTGTTTTGAAAAGAGTGTTTCTAATGTTTCTGAACACTTTGTTTAACCATTTAAAAAAATATTTGCTAAATAATATTTATTAGCATTAAGCAGTCCAGCCAATAGACTTCAAAATATTGTGGATCTTAAAAAAAGAACGATTAATATAATGTCCCAGGAGTAAAAGAGTTTTGTTAATTTGAAATTAAAAGTGTTAAGATCAGACAGGCACTAAATTTGCAGTACCAACTCCCTCCTCCTCACTAACACGATTTATTTCTATACTGCATTGGTATTGCTGACCGTGCTCTTAGCTTACAGGGGCAAAACCTATTCTGTTTGAAGTCGGTGGGCATTTTGCCATGGACTCAATAGGAACAGAATTTGGCACCTGAAGGCTTACTGTGTGTGATGAAATATGGACCTGCAAAGTATTTGGTCTATGGTTTTACCTGCCTATACTACTGTTTTCTTTACAGCTGTTCTTAGTTAAATATTGTTTTAGGCATCTGATCTTTCAGGTCAACAAGCTGTTGCACAAACTACTTATCTTCTCCTATTTCCTCCAACTGGGGCATGTAATCTGCGTCAGTTCAATGCATCTGATAATCATTTTTGTTCTTTATCTTTCACTGTTTTTTGGGTTGCAAGGGCTAAAAACCACAGGTGTGCAGAATGTTCATCAGCGTCTTGCTTTTGTACTTCCTTCCTAGGTTTCAGCTACTGTTGCAATGCACAGTCTTTAGCAAAGAAGTCTTTAGCATTCTTGGAGAATGTTAAAAGTGAATACCAACACATGCAGGGTTGGTGTCTGACTTGAGAATATCCCAGTGCAATTTGAGAGACTATAATCCTTTCTTTTGGATCATTCTTGCTTCTTTATTCCTCCGGTAGCAAGCACTGCCAACATGTCTGGCTTTCCAATGAAAAGGGACACTGTATGAAAAGGCAAGAGAGGGCTTAATTGATTAGCGAAAGCACACAGCAGAAGTGGTCCAAAAAGAAGAACTGGATAGGTGGAGGCATTAGAAATGAGATACAGATCCTCTACCACTCTTTGCTCCTGCATTCAGATAAAAATGACCAATAAAAATTCTGGTGATTTTGGGATCCGTGCAAAGTGAATTTGCTGTCCTGCAGCCAGTTCCCAGTGGAAAGGTCCACATCGCACAACTTCCAACCCAGTAGGCGTTTTCTGATCTGAAGTCAATGAGGTTTGTTGCCAGATTCACTTGTAGCTTTAAACCGATATGGATTTATCAGGAGGCCACCAAGGGAATTTTAGCCTTTTTGTAGCCCCTCTCCCACTCTGCTGATGCAATGCTGGCAATTCACTTATTCCCAGCGCATCACCTCATCCTCTATCTGGTACCTCAACCCCATCTGCAAGAGGTGGGGAGCCAGAGAGAAGGCACGACCTGAGGCAGAACTGTAAGTATGCATTCTCCTGCATTTGGCCCTCCCCTGTGGGGTCTCCCCGAGGCTGATGAGCTGGTTGGAAGGTGGGGGGTTGCCTGACATATGGTTGTGAAGGGAGCGCTGTGTCCCTGCCATTCACATCTGGCCTGCATCTGTCCGTGGCCTCAGTGGAGGAAACAAGCAGAACATATAATCCAATCGCTTCTAGACAGGGGTCGTGGCTGAAGCACATTATCAAGACAAGCCTGCACCACTGCTACTCAGAAAGTATTGCTTTTTGAGCTCTAAGAAATAAAACTAGGAAACACAAGATGACAGAGAAGGTGAGAACGGTCACTCCAATATTACTTGTAATTCTTTGCTTCTCAGATCCTCAAAAACAAAGCAATTTTAAATATCCAGTTAATTTCTTTTTTTATGCATTTCCTCCATCTCACTGAATGGAAAGCACTTTCATTTATGTACCTGTGCATATTGGAATGAATTAGGACAAATCCTCTATTGATTTTAAGATTCAGAGTAGCTTATACACCATCAGAATTTTGGGAGGCATTTAGTTAATGTCCTTTTCAGTGCAGCAGTTTGATTTAATCAGCATGAAGTCTGCCCACATGTAAATGCAGTCACTGACCCCTGAAGCACAGAGCCAAGCACTGATAGCCTGACTCACTCCAGCGGGCAAGATTCGGATCTCACATAAAGACCAGGGAGTGGGACCTACCGATACAAGGCTTGAAACCAACTCATTGGCATAAATAGATTTATTCATTTGAGGAAGGGAACCAGGATTTACTTTTGCTGCACGGACCCGGTCGTGAGAATACTTTTCACGCATAGGTTTTCTTCTGGGTGAGAAGCCCCATTCAAGTCAGCATTGGCAGGACTGGACCCAGCTATTTACTCTCTACAGTTGGCATTGCCAGCATCAACATTTTTGTTTCAGCTCCACATCAAAATTCATGTGGGTGTAAAGCTTTCCCAGACATAGAGCATGAGCACATGAGCCTCAACATTAATGAGGGAAACTATTAAGCTCTGCTGCACGTATATGTGTGCAAGAGTGTGAGCATAAGTACCAATTATAGCTTGGCAGCAGGCTGAAGGGGCTGTTCCATTCATACCCTGCATTTTCGTCTGCTTATAACTTTCCTTAAAAATATTCCTTTGGGGCTGAAGTGTGTTATGCTTGCTTTTGGCTCAAAGGTGACTGAAGAAAATGATAGGAGCTGCTTTGGAGTTACAGGAGCCCAAAAGGGCTGGCTTGGTGCTTGTGAACTGGCAGGGGAGTGCAATGAATGACAGTGCCCTCTCAGAAGTGCCCAGAGTAGGATTCTTATCAAATGCTATCTCCTGCCAAGTCTCACGAACCCTGCCAGCCTGGAATGATGGGGAGAAGTATTTGGCAGCAAGGCCCGAGGTTTTCGAGATGAAACTAGGGGGAAGGGATGGAGACAGTGTCACTAGCTGGGACCGGGCCACTTGTTTTTCCTCTATGAAAGATGGTCTCCAGAAATTTTGGAGAAGTATATTAGTGCGCTTACCAGGCTGGTACGGCTGTGTTGCAAGGTTTGTTTTTCCCCTTGGAGCATCTGAGCAAGTTACTGTGAGAGTGCCTGCTGCCGAGAAAGGATGTGTAAAAAAAAGTCCTTAGGAAAGAGCAGCGGGAGTGCATTAGGAATGCTTGCTGATGGGCAATGCATGGCGGACACAGGGGACGGCATACCTCTCACTCTTCAGAGGTGTCAGTGTTTGACACATCCACTGAAAAGTGTGAACAAAATGTAGGGGAGCTTGTTTCCTTTTTATCTCACATTCAAAAAGGCATTTGTTACACGCGTTTGTCTGCCAGGTAGCAATCCTGGTTTTGAAGGCATTTGCTTACAGCATTAATGACACCATCAATTTTGCAATGTGCAAGTTTCATGTCAAGGCAAGGAGAGAAAGGTGTTATAACACACAACAGAGTTCAGAAGCATCATATTTGTTTTCCGCCTCTACTTAGATCGTCTCATATGGCATGGGAGCTCCTACCCAGATATCCTACTCCTAAGTGAAGGCAGTAAAATTATTTCTGATTGCTCCCCTCCCGTGAAACAATACTGACTCACTTTTCTCCCTTTCTACCTGCTTTTCTCATGTCAAAATAACGTTAGCTCTCGGGCAGCTGCTTTCTTCCTTGACAAAGTCAGCTTCCTTTTGGGGAACAGAACAGCAAGGGACATTGACTACTGGCTAACTGGAGCTGCATGAGAAGGTGACACAAGCTGCAGAGCTCAGAATACTCCGTATGAGGAAGGACGGTGGATGTTGGTCTTTATAGAGAGGCACAAAAGAGGAAATGTGAGAGGAACAAAAGAAACGTCAAAGCTGTCATCATTTCCAGAAAGAGGGAAGAGAATTCAAAGAGATGTCAGATTCGATATGGACTTGAGGAAGCTGGCTTTGTCTGCAAGGACAAGATTTGGACTAGATGTGAGGACAGTGAGGAGCTAGAAGAAAAGCAGGTGCTGTAAGAGGAATGCAGAGCGATGGGTGATTTCAGCAGGAACAGTCTGGTGGGCTCAAGGTGGGTATTTAGATGGAAGAGGGTGATGTATTTGGAGCAGGAATAAACTGAGCATGGAATAATGATCATTAGGAAAGGAAGGAGCTGAGTACTTAAAGGCTGAAGGATCAGAAACATAATTTCATACAAACTGGATACAAGAGAAGCAAAAGTAAAATCTGGCATGTCATCATATTATGTGTGGGAAAGAGGAATGTTGGAGGTGTAAACAAGCACATCTAGAGTCGTGGAAAGGGGTATCAATTAAAAACGTGCTCCAACTCCATTGTATGTCATGACTATTTTGCAATATTCCAGCAGTCCTCAATGGTCATGCCTCCTGCTCCCCACACATGGAATCTGCCCGCTTTGCGTACCTCTGCTGGCTGCCTGATCCTGTTGGCAGCATGAGCGAGTAAGGAGAACCACATGCCTGGGCTACTTTATTTCACTGTGCCGCTAACAAGTGTCACTTTGTAACTTTTCTATGTCCTAGTTTCTTTATATTTATCTTCTTAGAGGTGTTACAAGAACAAATTAATTATTGTCCATAAAATTATTTGATGAAGTTGCTATGGTGATGCAAATTATATTGAATTCCTATTATAGTCAAGCTGGGGTATGACTAAATGTCTTTCATCGAAAAGCAACATTGGGTAAATCTTTGCCAAAATCTTTGAAAATGGTTTTGAAATTATTATACTGCAGTTAAATGGGCAGAGTTCTACTAGGCTGGGCAAAATTAGCCTTCTCAGAAGTGCATCAATACCTTTAGATTGCTGTATACAGTCAGTGAGTGGCCTGGTTCTAGCCATGCAGCTGCTCTGGAGTTCTAGGTTGCCAGAAGTGCACGAGAATTGAACCATATACATAGTCCTAAGAGGCCATGGACATGGGCATATGTCATAGCTAGATACATTTGGGAAGCCAAAGAGCTGATGTTTTCTGTTTCCTACAGTCTATTCTTTTCTATATCTTATGTCTCTAATTCAAACAGATGCTAAATTCCTGGGGCTGAGATCAAATTCACCTTTCTGTAAAAGTTAGGGAACATACTATAACCTTTAACGGCAAATGGAACTATGGTGATCCTTGAAATGGGTCATGGGAAACATCTGGATTGTGGCATGTTTCCAAATCATTTATACAACACTGAAAGAGTGTTTCCCAACCTTATTCAGGTGGCTTTGCTGCCTCTGGCTTTCTTCCCCATTGACTCCTTGCCCCATCGCTGTCCCTTTTACCATTCCCCTCAGCAGTTCCATCGGGCCACCCCTATTTCACATCTTTTGCCTCTCTGCGATTTTTCTTCATCAGCCCCCTTCATTTCCCAGGTTATGCTTGCTGGAGTTTTTTGTTGCTGTTTCAAGATATGCCCTCAAATCCTTGGTAAATGAGCCTGCTACAGTTTATTAGTCTGTGCTCAGCTTTGTGACTCACCATTTTTGTGCCCCAGAAGGGCTGATTTCTAATAGACCTGAAATTCAGCCAAAACACCTGTTTTAAATGTGAAGCTACATCTGATTAATAGTGCCCCTCAACCCACAGCTTTCCTAGTCATTTGCAATAGTATGAAGCATGGAGGAAGGCATGGATGCCAGCAGCAGCGCGACCACCAAAGCACCCAGTCGGATTGCAGGCATTACAGCGTGGCAGGCACCACACAGAGCAGAAATGACACTGTTGCAAGAAAATGAGATACATAATAAATTACAGAGGTCACGCTGAGGCGAGGTTTTCAGCACTACACAATACACATGGGGAGAAACAGCCCCGTCAGCTTGTCTGTCCTTCCAGGGTAGCTGGATGCCAGTGAAACACTGACACTTTTGGGAGCTTGTGAATGCAAGATACAGCGTTTTCGCAGGAGCTGGATCCAGGCTCTTGAAGAACTTTTCACAAGAGAAAAGAATGTTGTTTAGGTTTGCCACTTCGCTAAATATAGGACTCCTATCTTTGCGTTAGTTTCTCTTCAGATAGGTACTCCTTTCTCCTTTCATTCTCAAGCACACCCAGGTACACAAACAAAAGCAAATGAGTTATAAACTAATCAAACTTGTTTTCTTCAGGTTGGAAAGGAAAAGAGATAATATTTTGATTTCAATTTCCAAATCTTTGGGAGGTGCTCAGATATTATCTATCAGAGTGCTTCAAGCTCCTCATTGTAATGGTGTCAAGTGGCTCCCAAACAATTAAAAAGCAACAAACAATTACAAAAATAAGTTCTCCCACCATTTCTCTCTCCCATTTCTGCTTATGAACAAAAATAACACACAGAATTTTTAACTGAGTGGAGTAAAACTATGAGGTTTCTGTGCGTATGAAGAGCAGTAAAAAGGCTAAATTTATTTTTGGTTTTGGACCTCTAAGACTGAGGTCACTTTTTGTCCCCTTAGGAATGAGATATTTTGTCCAAATCTGGTCTCAGTAACTCCTAGAGGCGCAAGCTTCCCCTGTTTGGACAGTTTCACTGTTCCTGGAGAAAGCAACGGGCATAATCAGAGAAGAACCGATGGAGCCTAAATTACTTAGGCCAATTCCATGGAACTTCTCCAAAGAGCAACTTGCAGTGGGGTGTTGAAATCCTCGTCCTAGCTGAAGTTAGCAGAAAAAAATACCAGCAGTGTCAAAATTATTTATATCTCTGATTTACAGTATAATTTGGAAACAATACAAAAAGATGATGTATTCATAGTGATACATGTTGCTGTATCAATAGCCTATAGCAGTCTCAGTGTTTTCATGGTGCGAAGCTTTATGATAAAGCTGTCTTATCTCAGAGTCCGCTGCTGTCTATGTCAATGATTTATTTCCCCAGCATGGATATTTGGGACTCCAGAAGCCGTTCAGAAGGAGCCAAGAAATACAAACACGACAGGATCTGCAAAGAGCCTGGCATTATGAAGGAAGCAAGCTCTACATGTGCAAGCGCTCCCTTCCACACACACAGCAATGGCATTATTTGGGTTCAGCTTTCACCAGATGTCCTTCCTCTGACACTGATTTTCCTTATGCATTATAAACAGATAATCCTACTTATATATCCTGTCAAGCAGACAGAGCTGACTATCATTTCTATACTGCTTCTGTTTAAGTTGCCTAATAAATATTTCAGTAGCTTCATGGATGAGGGACAGTTCCAAGAGGACTCATCAGGAGGCACTTCTGGGAGAGGAAGAACATTTGTCTGCTGGAATCCTGTGGTTTCGCTGTATTATTTGCTGCTGTGCGTTCGGGAAGGAGGAGAAGAGCCCTGTTGTAACAAGTCACGAAAGTTGCAGATAGCTGGGACTATCTGCATTGACTGCACTTTGGCAATGCACAGAAGGAGGTAACAACTCCAGTCGCTGCTCCTTGCTGTTCCTTATTGTCTGCCACTGCATCTGGGTCCCATAGGCACCAGGCTTACAGAAGGCACGTTAAGGAACAGTTAGCTAACTTTTATAAACACAAACATTAAGTAACTTTCTACAAAATCCCAACAAGCCAAGGACAGAGCCACCGACTAAGTCCAAGAGCCCTGAGAAGCATTAGCGGAGTAGCAGAACAGCAGGAGGCTGATCATGAAAGACCTGAAAACCACCAGTTTTTTATGCTTGATTCGAGAAATTTTTGGCAAGCTTTCAAATAAAAATAACCCCTGGTCTAGTGAGGGGTGTTCCTGCCCATGGCAGGGGGGTTGGAAGTAGATGATCTTTAAGGTCCTCTCCAACCCAAACTATGATTCTATGATCTTGACCCGATGCCGTGTTCTACGACTGTATGATTCTGAGGAGAAGCACGATGGCAGCAACCACACGGCTCCAAACTCCTCGCTGCCTGTGACCAGATTTTCCCTTTACACTTCCATTGTCTGAGGTGACACTGAAGCAGTTTCCACAAAACTTTCCAAGCTGAGAAATACCAAAAAAAAAAAAAATTACAAAAAACTTCCTTCAGCGCCGGAGACACCCCACTTGCTCCCGGAGATTTTGACACAGCGCTTTCACCCGCCCCGCTGAACCCGCCCAGCGGCCCACCAGCGCTNGGTCCCTGCTCGGGTGACAGGTCCGTCCCTGAGGGCGGAGCGGGGGCCGCCTGCGGCACGGCGGGGTGAGGAGTCCGTGCAGCTCCATCCCCCGGCTAGTCCTCCCGTCCCGGCCCCTGAGGAGGCAGCGGAGCCGCTCTTGGTTCCAGCGCCGCCAGCAACCCGCCATGTCCGGCCAAAGCCTCACCGACCGCATCACGGCG
>VYXH01005836.1:78365-155721 GCA_013397275.1 Burhinus bistriatus | reverse complement strand
GCTCGGCGGTCTCGAAAACGGTCTGCAAGGCCACGACCCACGAGGTCATGGGGCCCAAGAAGAAGCACCTCGACTGTGAGTAGCGGGGAGGGATGGCGGCCCAGGGGCTTTCTCCGCGCGTCCCCCCGGGCTCCGCGGAGGAGGAGGATTGCCCGACCTGTCCCGGGGCCCTGTGGAGCGGAGTGCCCGCTGTGGGGCTGCCTCCTTTTCCACTGGCCTCGCGAGGGCGTGAAGCCTCGTCAGGCGGAGGAGCTCTCTGTGTTTCAGCATCGGACATTCCCGGGGCGGGGAGGGGGGGTAGGATCGGGGACGTGGCGATGGAGAGCTTGGGGAGAGGCTGTGCAGCGTATCTGCTCTCTAGAAGGGGCCTTATTAGCTCTTCCCTATGCACGGGGCCCTGGACGATGTGAGCTTCTGAAGCATAGGGCTTCTCCCATACCCCTTCCTTGGAGAGAGAGAACCACAGAGGCCAAGCAGAGGAATGGGCTGTGATTTCCTTATTAATTGATCTCCTTTGTGTTTTGCTACGGCAGCACTCCCCCATTCTGTAGAGGAGGTGCAGGAGTTTCAAGAAGGAATAGCTGGTCAGTTATCTTAATTTTTTCCCAGGTAGTCTACTAGGAAAAAAGAAAAATTCCTTCTCTGTCGTTCTTGTAACTCTTCCATGTAGAACAATATGTGAAATGAGTGCCTGAGGAGCCAATCTCTGTCAATAAGGGTGTTTTTCTTAGTCTTACGCTTTCTAGTCTGTCTCCTTCACTTGGGAAGATGGGCCTAAAAGGACTTCTTTAGACCTTCAGTACCTGAGCTTAACATCCCATACAGGAACTGACCATTTTTCAGCTTCTGTTAAAAATAGATCCAAGGTGGGAAGGCTTAAAAGGTTTTCTATCAGCTCTGTTCCATCAAGGTGATTATGAAAAGAATGGTGAGCACCGAAGTTCATGTGAGTGTGTCTTCCACTAAGCTGTAAGGTCACAGGACTGAGGATGTTCTTGGCTTGAATACCTGATTATCTTGTATCTATTTATTCTAGGCCTTTTAAGGACCCTTCTCCCCCTCTCCCAGATACTTGCCCCAATATGTAATGAAAGATACTGGAGAGAAATGTGTGGCTGTGCCTTCTGTATGCACGCTTTCTCCTTTCCTCCCACCCACATCTGTGAGAAGGTTGGGTCTTCGTGTGTCTTGAATTTGTGCCTTCTGAATTGCTCTATATACCAGGTGATAGTACTAGGATTAATTGTACTTTAGTTATTTTGTCTTTTCACCAAAACATGTCTGACTTAAAGGTTTAAAAAATTCTTATTCTGCAAGTACCTGAGAAGGACGTGATCAATTTTTCAGGGTAGCCCCCAAACAGCTGCCTTAGTTTCTTTCTCGTATTCCCTCTTCCCTTTCATCTCTTGCCTGAAGACTGGGTAGTAACTGAGTAGCTTTATTTTTGGTCAGCCCAGGGTGTCAGAAGCCTGAGGAAATCTTTGGGCTTTAAGTAACTTAGTCTCAGGTAGAGAAAATACCTTGACATGTGGCTTATGTATGAAGTCGTGGTGTTACTGGATTTCACACCACAGAAGGGATGCTTTCTGGAAAAAAAGACTTTGTCAGATTTAGCCTGGAATAGTGCTAAAAGTACAGTTCCAGTAGTAGGGCATTTAGCAGCTGAATTATTTTATGGTATAAGCTTTATGAAAAAGAACATCAAACTGACCAGACAACTGCTCTTTAGACTGGCATGTATATAAAAGGATGGTATTCTGAATACGGTTGCTGGGGGATGACCTAATTGAGACCTGTAGGATGCTGCTGTAGAAAGGTGCTTGAACTTCCTTAGAAAGCTATCTGGTAGTTGCTGCATGAGAAGCCCATTTCTGTATTTCCCTTGTCTACTCTAGACTGTCAGAGGTCCCGGTTCCTACCTCTTTCTCGGAGAATTCTTTTATTAGAGCAAAGCAAACTTGTTTTTTTTATTAGTTTTACTACTAGCTACTTTTTTTTTAGTAGTTAAAATAGATCATGGCTAGATAAGTTTTGTATGCTGCCCCTAATAAGTTTGTTGGGAGTCTCTGTTCCTGGCATCAGGAAATGACACACGGTTTTGTATTTTGAAAATTTTCTTTGTTGATACCGTTTATGGTTGTATGTTTAAAAATGAATGCTTTTTGCACAAGCTGTGACTCAAGCCCCACCTCTGAATTATTTGCACATATCTTCCTTTTACAACAAACAGTTTAACTACTAGATAAGTCCTATGAACTGACATCTCACTGTGAATGACAATTAAGATACTGGTCTTCATACGTGGCATGGTTCTTAAATATTTTTTCTAATTAGTGTTTATTGTGATAAGGACAGTTAAAAAATACTTTGTTAAAGGTTGTCCTGGATGAGTTGATAAGCTGGGTTTTCCAATGCTGTCATGGAATGAAGTCTTGGTTTTGTAGTGTTTTCTGTGACCATGACATATATTCTTGTTAATCTGGTATTTGTATTGCTTGTACAAAAATCTGACTGTCCTGTTTCTGAAATTCTTTTCTTTATTAAGCTTAAGCCATCATGAACACATTTAAGTAGCTCAGCCTCACATTAACTCATACAAATGGGGGAAATCCAATATAGGTACCCATGCACATGATTATTCCTATCCTTACTTATCTTGCTTTTGGCTGTCTGTGGACTTCCAGAACTGAAGTGCTCCCCATTCTAGGTTTGTATATTCCCTCTGTATTTCCCTCAGTGACCATTACCTTAATAATCAAAGAATGTAAAAGGGCATTCTTAGCCCATAATGATAAAAATCTAATCTACTCTAAAGAAAGTTCTTTCTCTCCCTTAACAAAGCTTAGTTGCTTGTTTGGTTTGAGGGAGAAAGAATTAGAATTCTAATTTACAAGTGGACTTGGCCTGTGATAGGTAGCAACAATCACCTTACGCACTTGCATTCAGGATATGCTTTTTCTCCTGTTTTGGAGGTCCAGTTTTACAGCTGGGATAAGGATTCTCTGTTTTGTAATGTAGGTGCTGCTTTTGTAATGATGGATTACTTGTTTTACAGTAATTGGCCAGGTTTAATAGTCTTGAAACTGTCAAAGAATAGTTCATGAAGTTTCTTTTACAGAAAACCTAGTTTCACTAGGACTTTGTCCTAGTTTTCACACCGCTCTGAGCAGTGATAGCTCAAAACTGGTTTGTGGGTTTAACTTGTATGCTGTGATTTATGCAGCCCTTTCTTTTTAGCTTTTGGTTGCTGTGTTCAGTGCTGTATAGTGATGTTAAGAACAAATGCTTTAGGTTGTTTGAATGTAAATGTTGCTGGAAAACTTGTTGCCAGGTTTCACTCTTTTTTTTTTTTTTTACGTGATTCTAATGGGGGGAGTGTGTGTGCTTGCATATGTATGTGTGGTGGATAATTTATATTAGGAAAACCAGATGATACACAGTTAATGCCAAGTAAGAGGTTTCACTAGGTCCCTTCAATGAAACTGCTGTAGCAGTGATATCTCAGTAGCATAAAAATGTTTGTGTACCTGTACATGTTGTGTAGTTAAAACAGCTTTGATGTGAAACACATTTAGGGTTGGGTTCTTCAGTGAGTACGGCATAGTAACGCTATCTGCTTGTAGCTAATGGAGTAGCGCTCTTTAAAGGAGAATGTGGATGGATGGCTTGGAAGGAAGTTACAATGCTGTAATTATCCATTCTTAACAGGAAATCTCTCTATAGTTATGCCAGAGGGTAACTTCCTTGACTTCTTATTGTGAAGAAAAATCTGTATTTTTAAGGAAGACGGTAAATGAGCACCCTGCCCTGTGTTGTGTAGATGTTTGTAAGAAGCTATATAAGTGAAAGTAATCTTAATTGAGCTTGTTAGGAACTTATTTCTGAAGTCCCTAGTGTCAGCTGTTTTGGTTTTGTCTAGAGGCTACTACTAGTACAAATAAAAGTCCAGCGAAAGACTTGCTTTATGTCTGTGCTGGGACAGCTTCTGTTTCCAAATGAGATGGTACGCAGAGGGTATGTTATAGAACTGATGGTCAAGAATCATTGCTTTTCCCTGTATCTCACAAGAGATTTGTAGTAAAGCTGGGAAAAATGAGCCTTTTAAGTGCTCACCTGCCTTTACATGCTGAAGCATAACTGGGTTATTTCAGTGATGTTAACTCCTGCTGTCTGTGGATACTACTGTGTTCTCCAGTAGAAATAGATTGTCTGCGTTCTTTTTATGGTATTGTGATACTTCACCAAATTCATACTTTCTTTCTGGTTTTGGCAGAATTACCTGAAGTTTCTCATGGCTTTGCTTCCCATTTTATAGTTGACTTAAGTTTCTGGAGGCTGTCCACTGTTATTTTTGCTTAGAACTGTTCTATGTAACTGTAATAATTTCAAATACAGATAATTGCATTATTACAACTTTATTCTGAAGTATTAATTTTTCTCTCTGAGTTCTTCCATGGTTCCTCTATCATGTCTTCCTTATCCAACTTTTCCTAACTTTTTACTAGACTTCCTTTGGAATATTTGTTTGTGCCTTTTAGTAGAGTATGAGAACTATCATACTCCTCTGAACTTCCAGAGGGCCAATTTTCTACCACAGCTGTTCATTTGCAGAAAGAATAGCCATTTAGTTCTGCAGCTGTTGTTTTATTTTACTTAGCCTGAAGCAGTATTCTACTTTGGATGAAGGAAGAGGCAGGATCTAAGGAGAAGCTGTAGCACATGCAATCAGCTTACTGTGAATCTTCGTACTGCCACTGTTTCCCATCAGCTGTGGTTATTCAGGTGTCATGGACTTTGGGCTATAGCTCTAGTTGTGATTTTTTTTAAATTTTTTTTTTTTTAATGATGCAGTCATCTTTTATGTCTTCTAAAAATGGTGCTTGGAAGACGCATTATTTTGTGATGCAGCCTGTGACCTAATGATCTATTTCAGTCTTTAGTTTCTAATCTTAAGATCAGTTTTTGATCTGTAGATGTGAAAGTTTAAGCTCTTTCTCGTGACTTTTCTCACAAAGTAATGCTAGTTTGCATAATAATAGAAAAGAGATGACTTATCCAACATGGAATTTAAAGCTTCCCTTTTTTACTTTGTATATGTTGCCTTATGGAAAGTACATGATCAGTGAACTACTGGTGATGGTAGAATGCTGGGAAAGTTCACTTATAAAATGTTACTGACATCTGCCTCTCCCTGGAAAATGCAACACGTTTTCTGAAGCAGAGACACCTTTTGTATTTGAAAGTGTAATTTTTTTAACAGCCTTCTTAAATTTAAGTTTCTCAGTATGTTTAAAATCTTTTCAGTCATTAATTCTCAAACACCAATTACTACTTTAAAAATAGCCTGCTGGATGATTATGCACACCCATGTTTTCTGTAAACTGTGCAGAAGCTGTTCCTCTAGCATGTTAGAAGAAAGCAGGTAGGTATTGTAAATGGCTTGTTTATGAAATCTTGAAGTCCTGTAATGGGACAGTTGTTAAACATTTCCAAATATTTCATAATACAAGTTTAAAGCAATAATACCAAGTGTGTGTTCTTACTTCTGAGTATCTTAGCAAACTCTTCTGCTGCAGCAATGAAAACTGCTTTGTGACAAAGAACTGGGTTTTTTGTACATCAGTATGTGAGTTAAACCATTTAGATTTCCTGCTGGTTGAAGTCTTAATGCTAGAAGTAGTTGTAATTTGGAGCTGAATGTTACTTTGCAAAGACTTAGATAGGAGAGATTGTATTACTGGTTAGATCTGCACTGGATTAGGAGCAGACAAGAAATAACTGGCCAAAAAGCTGCAACCAGGTGGAAAGGAAAGAAGCTGATGTTGATATAAAATTGTTGGTTTTGATATTTTTCTTGCTCTTCTAGCAGTTTTCTGCATCCTGGAATGTGATGGTGAGCAGGCAAGGTAGGAACTTTTATTCACTATGTATTCTTCTAAACTCAAAGGAAGTAGAAATACTGTTGTACTTTGTATTTAACCCCTAGCTTTACATCAGAGCTTTATCAATTATCCGGTAGTTTCTAAACCTCGAAATAACGTTAGTGAATTCAGTGCTAACTTGTGGTACTCTCAAGTCTACTAATAGCAAATCCAAGTTATGAGTAGTATGTGATAAATCAGGTATTGAGATTTGAGAAATTAGGGAACTAAGCTGTATTTAACTGTGTGAAAATAACTTAATGAAGTTAAGCGTTTCATAAAGACTTAACAAATACACTGGATTTTTCGATTGTGACTAAACATCTCCTGTACTATTTTACTAAAGGGGCTTTATTAAAGTAATGCTTATCTGGATCATTTGCAATATTAAACATTAGTAAATTAGGCTTTTACAGGTTTTACCTCAGAACAGAGAGTGTACAATAAGATCTGCATCAAAATTTAACATTGGAGTACCAATTCGTAGCATGAAGCGTAAGAAAATTTACTGCAGTGAACAGTGGTGGCATAAAGGGAAATCCTGTGGTTTTATTTTAATTCGTGTCATGACATATATGTGGTCCGTAAAACAAAAAATACAAAAGAGTGTATTTTATATAGGAGAGCTCAGAATGAGTATAATTTCCTTCAGACCTATGTTAATTTACTGAGGAAGAGCCCTCCACATCAGGCTGCTCTTTTTCCCTTTCTCCTGAAAAGACACTTTTGGAATCTTCACTTAATGTTCTTTATTGCTTCCTCCCAAGCAAGCAGTCCTTCAGTCACAACATCCGTATGCTCTAGCAGCGATGCCTTTCTAGCAGCAGTGATTCCTCTGCTTATGTAGGAAGTGATAAGTTTGCACGGGTTGCGAGTGCTCTGGAATTTCACATATTTACTCTAAATATGGTACTTGCAGTAGCATGCAGCTCAGTTGCCAACCGTGTACTATGACATCAACAGTTATCTCTATTCTTTATAACCTTTCTCGATTTTTAATAGTTAATTTAATACAGTTTAAAGCAGAAATTATGAATCCTTAATAACACTGTTTCCTAGTCAAATATTTAGTGTATAAAAAAATTTGTCAACATTAACAGCTTGTAAAAACTGAGTATTTGTTTTATCCTTTTGAAAAAAGTGATAATGAAATTCATATCCTTCCTCAATTAGTTTTGCTCAAAAAAACCCCTAACAAACCAAAACCAACGCACTGGTATTCAGCTGCATGGCACAAGTTTCTAAAGTTACAATAGTAAACTGGATTTCAAGACCTAGAATGGATAACATTCAGAGTTTCAAACGAAGCTCAGGTTACAAACATAAGTGAACATGTTTTAAATACTTATTTTTTAATTTTTTTAGATTTCTCTATGCCTTTAATCTGTCAGTAAATCAACTCAGAGCAGCTCTGTGATTTGTTGCTCTATCTGCCAAATCAGAAGGTTGGGTGTCTTGGCTATCAAAAGACCGAAGTAGGTGTCTTCATGTTCTTTGGCGTTCTTATGGGCTGCTTGTAACTTGCTTCACTGCTGGCGATGTCTGGATTCTTCTAGGGTGGATAATGAGCTGTAATGTGATATGGCAATCTTTCTGTACTTGTCTCTTGCTTTTAAGGTGTGTGCTTTTTGTTTTGGGTTTACTTTTATTATGTAGTGTTGCGTCTCTCTTTTCCCTCCTTCTCCCCATATGTTCAGAAATCACATCAACATTTTACCTACATTTGTTTGCAGTCACACTTGGTTTATTTGGCTGATACCCCTGCTCTTGCTGACAAATGGGTTGATATTTAATTGGAAATCGGGTCACACTTGAATTTGATTTATCCCCTTCCTCACCCTCCCCCCCAGTATTCCCATCATAGTTGCAGCCATCATTGCAACCGATTTTAAACTTTATGAATTCTTCTGATCCACAACTCTGTGTATTCTTGGTCTGACCTCATTTTTCATGTGAAGTGTTAAAAGTTCTTTAAAATATTGTGATGGTTACGCTGCCATACTGAGAATGATCTTGTAATTTGATTGGATTCAATTGTCTGTCCCTTTTTCTATTTGCCAGAAACCATTGGTGTTCATAATTCAGCAAATATACTGTTATGAAGAGACTAAAAATAACTTTGATTTAAAAATCAGTCTGTTAGGAATATTTACCTCCTTATGTATAGCAGCTACGTACAGCTGTAGTTCACAAAGCAATTCTTCATTTCTGTATTGATGTGAAACTAGCTTTGTAGACTCTGTTTTATGAAATGCCTTCATCCTTTTCTTCTGTCTTACAAGGGGTACTTAAGTTTGATATTTACATAAGTGATTATCAGTTTGTAAGTTTTAGAGGTGAAATTCAGGTGTTTTATTTGCAGTTACTTTTTATTCATCATGAGCTACAACTACTACTGTTCAAATCATAGTTGCAGTTAAACAGGAAAAAATGCCCTTCTGAACAATATCCCCGTGTTCTTTTTTCCTCTTGACAAACCAAGTTTGTTTACTAGGTAGAAATATATTGTAATCCTTAGGTAGATTTGATTTTTGATTAATTCTCAGGGTGACAGTCCATGTCACTTTGCTTTCATAGATATAGACATGCTCTAATTAGCTGGGTTTTATTCAAATTACTGAATTCAGATTTATTATTCTTTTAATAAATTTTTTTGTAATACATTAATAACCTATGTTAAATTTAATAAGAGTTATTTCTCCCTGGAGTGCTTGCATTTCAGTCATGAGTGTCACAGTGCAGCATTGCAGAATAAAATTTAAGTATCAAAAACATATGTGAAGTGGATTTTAATCACAGGAATGAAAGAAAAGTCAATGGAAACCAAATATGAACACTTTTGCATTCCTGGGCTGTAGTTATTTATAATAAGGTTATGAAATGCATAGTAAGTTGCTGTATTTGATTAGGTGTCTGATGGAAAAGCTCAGGATGCACAACTCCTAGCTGTGAACTGTTTGAAACATAGGGACTAGCACACTATGTTGTGCTTTGGGCAAAGATGACGGTCTGCATCCAGACTTTTATTTTTAAGTGCTTGATAGTTAATAGGGAGCTAGCTCAAACTTTCTTCCAGATCTGTTCAGTTGGAATGCTTTGCCACAACAGTAGCATCATTAAGTCTATCAAATGTAATTAAAGCTAAAACATAAATTAAGTAAATTTCCTAGCAGGTTAATTTGCATTAAAAATATGTGAGGCTTGTTTCATTGCTGAATTTGGCGTGTAAGTGGGTGGAAATCCAGAGACTCATTTGTGTTAGTTCGCGGATACCACGGAACAGCACAGTTAGTTCAACCTTTGATGTTTGGAATTGCATTGTTACAAATTTGAAGATTTTTGCGGGGGCTGATTTTGTGTTTTATTTTGTTGTTTTTTGCTTTTTGTTTACACACTGTTACTTTATGAGGAGACTTTCTTCAGATTTAATTATCTGTAAGTAAAATATGGTGCACTAGAGGAGATACTTTTGTCCTTAGTTTAAACTGTTAATGAGGAGCCTTTGTAGACAGGAATGTGGTCAGCCTCTTGGTATGTAGCAGGGCTGACACAAGATGTTATAACACCTAGTTTTACTACAGCTCCATATTCTTTTTAGCTGTCTGAGGTTTTAACCAGTGAACAAATCCTACTTTGAAGCAAATGGAATAACAATATTTTGCATTGTTAGAGCTTTTCTTTATGAAGCAATTCCATTTTAAAGATACAATCTGGCTGAAGTCATCTTTCTTTTACTGAGGACCGAAAGGCAGATGATATTTACTTCTGCTCTTGGCTTTAGTTTATCTTGAAGGCTGTTTGTGATAGGGACATGTCTTTGTGCATGGTAAATAGAGAAATTCCTGTCTGAAAGCTGTGGGATAGGGAGGAGTTCTTTCTATGTGCAACTTCCCCTATTCATCCAGTTTCAAACTTAAGGGTTTGAAGCTCTGTGTTTGCTCTAAAACTGTGTGAAGCTCCATAACCACATAGTCACTAAGAAAGTGCTTACGAATGATCTCTAAAACTGGGGGTTGAGCGGAAGAGCTGATCTGGATTTATGAAACTCAGACATAACAGCATTGCTTTAAGAGCATCGGTTCCCCTTTGTAAGGTCCTTTGCTTTATCTACTGAAAATCAATAAAGCTCAATGTATGGTGCTGGAAAATACATCTTCATTTTCACTCTCCATGTTCAATGAAGACCATTCCTGCTCCACCCTAACCTCTATCATAGTGTATTTTAAAACTTTTACTCTGAGCAGCTTTGACATCGGCTGTAAAGAATGATTTTGATCCTTTAGCTGTTGTGCCCTTGCAAAAAGGTGCTAGTCAAATGTGCATTGAAGCTGTACTTCGGATGAGCCAGGATGAGTTTTGTTTGCTCAGGGAGCCCCAGATATCTCATGGGAGATGTTAGTCTAAATTGAAGAAGGAAGTAAAAGCTAAATTAGGCAGGCATTTCCAAGATTTCTATTATTAGCATGGAGGATTTTAGCTGTTCTCTACTCGACTGCCTCCCTTCGTGGGAGACCTGCACAATTACAGTACATGAGTGTCAGTTGAAGGAGTTTTTTGAAGATACCTGTGTTTTGATGGGGGAGAGGTGATTTTTTTTCTGTGAGCTCTGGTGCTCTGTTTTATCCAGTATGCTAACAGTTGATGTCAAAATCTGATCCTGTATTGGCCAAAAGAAAAGGTATGAAAGTGGCTGTCAGTGACAAATCTCCTTTAATGAGTTCACGTACTTTAAGTGCAATATGTGAAGTAGATGCTGTGGCATTGATGGAGCTTGCATTAAAATGGCTGAAAGAACTACTCTAAATCCAGGTATCTTGAATTTTAGTTGCTTTAAAAAAATGGTAACTTAGAAACTAGTGTCACTTTTTTAACCAAAATTACTAGAATTTTGAAAGCCGCCAAACAATGTTAGCATGGGAGGAGCAGGTACATGTTTTTTGTTATGCTTCTTTCTCCTGTTCCTGCTGGGAAAAATGAAGATTAGTTGCACTGAGGAGTAGACAGAAGTCATATAGAGATGGCTGGTATGTAGAAGGCCTTTCACGTGAAGAAATAGCTTGTGAGATCTAGGGGAAGGAGCAAGGAATAGAAGCAAAGCAATACAATTAGGCAACTTGGTGTCTGGAATTCATTTCAGACTCTATACTATCATCTCAGTTCCTATGCTTTGTTACGAAGCTGACTATTTTTCGTGCAGTTTTACATACGTCATAGAGAAAGAAAAATCTCAGACACTTTCTACAAAACTGTGTATTCAGACTGTTTTGTGTAACATCAGGGAGTATAAAACTTATCCTGTTTGATCTCTGAGATACTAGCCCAAATACCCAACTGTGTAAACTCGTGCTGTCTTGTGTGATTTTCTGCCAGTCACTTTGTAGGAGAAGGTTAGTGTTTGATTTTCATTGAATGATAAATATTTGAAGTTTGAGGATTTGCTGCTTTGCACATTCAAATCATGTCAGGATTTTTTTTTTTTCTCTGTAAGGAAATGTATTGTATGATATAATATGCAAATAATGTAAATTGCTTTCCTCCTTGGTCTATTAACTGAGATTTGGTAAGGCAAGCTTTGCAGCAAGCTTTGGGCAAGTGTTTCTATGGCCCCTGCATTGTCAGTGGGGAGAGAACTCTTAAGGTTAAGGAGAGAGAACTCTTTAAGGTTACTAATTTGGGGTTGACCAGCTTCCTTTATAGAAACTATGGGGGGGGGGGTTTCCTCAGCAAAACTCCCTCATGAAATCTGTGTTTTTGTTTTGTTGCTTATTAGCAGTGTGATTTTCTTGACTTTGCCTTATTTTCCTCACTTCTCCCCTTTTTCCACTTTTGTTAGGCTGCTACTTATGTCATGATTTATAAGCTCTTGAGTTAGAGCTGCAGTTTTCATTAAGAACTGTTAAGCTCCATTTAGTCAGCTAAAACATCAAGTGATCATCTGACAGCGCACTGCTGTAGATATTTCCTGAGATCAACAGAAAAGTAAGATACACAGATTTTTCCACACAAAATAGGAGACATAGCATAGGTGGATTGTAGCACTATGTGTGTAAAGTTTATTCATAGTGAGAGTCTGGGCTGAAGCCTACTATCTGAGGAGTTTTGATCCAGTAGGTGAGCCTTGTGCTATTTATAAGGAAAAGTGTATAATACTGTCTTGTAATGAATAGTATTAATTAAAAAAAAAAATTAAATCATTTGTACTTCCTTCTGTTTCTTATATGCCAGCAAATGCACCACTTTCAGAAAGTTTATGTACTGGGCTTTTGATACTTCCTGTATTAAAATGAACCCAAATTACTTAGTCATTTTTGCATCTTTATGATGTTGGAAGAGCATGATTTAATAATCATACTATTTTAGGATATGGCTTAAACTTCTTTGGTGTTAGGTATGAAAGGTTTTCCCTTTATCAGATTAAACTCTCAATTTTGGTACTCTGTGTAAGTAACTGAAAAGCAGTTAAATGTGAGGTGGTGTTTTTTTAACCAATATGCTACAGGGGCAAAAGGACCTATAATAGATGCTGTTGCACCATTAGAATCTCCTGACAATACAGCTTATTTTGTACAACAGACTAGCATGAACTCTTGACAAAAGAAGGCGTATTTCCACAAAATTATATGTCTGGGTTTTGGGTTTTTTTTGCTAGTAGTTAACTGGACAACCCTTTACTGTAGGTGAAGCTGTAGAGGATGGTATCTGCCAAGAAATACGTCCTACCATATATGTAAATATTTTCACAGTGCACAGCTCTAATTACATTGAATTTATTGTGCTGTATAATTTCTGATTTGCTGAGGACACCAGTACACTTAGTGTGCTGCAGGCAACAGCATGCACAAGTACAGGCTGGGTGGAGAATGGATCAAGAGCAGCCCTGAGGAGAGGGACTTGGGGATGTTGGTGGATGAGAAGCTCAACATGAGCTGGCAATGTGCACTTGCAGCCCAGAAGGCCAACTGCATCCTGGGCTGCATCCCCCACAGTGTGGCCAGCAGGTCGAGGGAGGTGATTCTGCACCTCTACTCTGCTCTGGTGAGACCCCACCTGGACTACTGCGTCCAGCTCTGGAGCCCCCAACATAAGAAGGACATGGAGCTGTTGGAGTGGGTCCAGAGGAGGGCCATGAAAATGATCAGAGGGCTGGAGCACCTCTGCTATAAGGACAGGCTGAGAGAGTTGGAGTTCTTCAACCTGGAGAAGAGAAGACTCCAGGGAGATCTTATAGCAGCCTTCCAGTACCTAACGGAGGCCTACAGGAAAGATGGGGAGGGACTCTTTATCAGGGAGTGTGGTGATAGCATGAGTGTTAAGGGTTTTAAACTGGAAGAGGGGCAGATTTAGATTAGATATTTAGGAAGAAATTTTTTCCTGTGAGGGTGGTGAGACACTGCCCCAGGTTGCCCAGGGAAGTTGTGGATGCCCCATCCCTGGAAGTGTTCAAGGCCAGGTTGGATGAGGCTTTGAGCAGCCAGGTCTAGTGGAAGGTGTCCTTGCCCATGGCAGGGGGGTTGGAACTAGATGATGTTTAAGGTCCCTTCCAAACCAAGCCATTCTATGATTACACAGTCTGGGAGGCTGCGTAGTAGCAGACGTGTTTTGGCATGAGTGCTTTCCAGAAACTGGAAAACCTTTGATTAGAGAAGGTCATAGTCTGACCAAAAAACTGCTGTGTGGAGGTGGATATGCACATCTTTGTCTGCAGTTTCAGCACTGGTGGAGGTAGGCAAATACAGAGGCGTAACTCCTTTAACTCGAATACATGTTTCCTGACAGCTCCCAAAGGCATTCAGGTGAAACGTGCTATGCTTGCTCCGAATTAGAATCTGTTTAGAAGGAAATCTGATTTCCAAAGTCTTTTTAAAAATGAGAGAGAATAACAGGTATCCCAAACAAGTTTGCTAGAGCGAGTAAGACTTGAGCTGGTGAAATGAGACAAGTATTGAAGTAGGAAGAACTCAGATCAGATGGGTTTGGTTGTTTTATCTTTGGTTTTGTCTATTAAACTGTCTAATTAAAGATGCAGCACTGCTGTTCAAAGGGGAAAAATCGTGAATCACATGTGTGTGATTAGTTCTAAAATACGGAAGTGGTAGAATCGCCATCCCTGGAGGTATTTAAAAGATGGGTAGACGTGATACTTAGGGACATGGTTTAGTTGTGGTTTTGGCACTGTTAGGGTAATGGTTGGACTCGATCTTAAAGGTGCCTTCCAACTAAATGATTCTGTGATTCTATAGCGAAGATGAGAATTTTTTGGCTGGAAAATCTGTTCAGTGAAATGTGGTGGCAGGAGGTCAGGCTGGTGTTAATACTCAGTGGTGGTGTTGGTTTCACTAGACTGTAGAGTGATGGTACACCACTACTACAAAATTACTCTCTGATGCATCTTTTAGAATAAAGTGATGTAGAAGTTAAACATCTAAGAAACACCTATGTTACACTTGTGTGAATACTTTGTATATTTAGAAGATACGTGTATTTAGATTTAGAAACTGTGCTAGACGTGTTTACTGACGAAATGTGCTGTGCATGGTCAGGCATGTTTTCTCTGTTTGTCTGTAATGCAGGATTAAGGAAGTCACCGATGTTGGAAGGTGGTGTAGGTATTTTGGCTGCCTTTGGGTGTACTTTTTTAACACGTTTGATCTGAATCCCGTATAGACCAGGTGAGCTCTGGGACTGGGAGCTTTGAAGAGAGGCTGTGTAGCTGTATCACAAATGGTGGTGTGAACAACTGTGGGACTTACTCCCACAAATTGAGATCAGGAGCTCTTTGCAGGATTGAGGAGGGTTAGATACTGAAGTAAACCCTAGTTACGTTAAAGGCCCACCTTCTTTAAAAAATAAAAGTTGTCTTGCTGGAAAACAAGTATAGAGTTGTGCTTGTTGAGGTTTTTTTGTTCTGCAGTGTCTGCTGTTGACAAAAATGGTTTCTCTGTTTCAGTAGGCTGGGCTACGATGTTACTGTACCACTGATAGGAAGCTGACAGGTAAGGGCATATGGTTAGTACTTTGTGTGAGTCTAGGAGGTGTTTGAGAGCAGTCTGCAAGGATCGGCTGCTTACTATTGGCAGTACAACAGCAGCTTGTCCATGTGTTTCACAAGTCTTGTGTTTAACACTCTCCCATTAGCACAACTTCTTTTTATTGTATGGAGGTGTAATAGCTATGGAGTATTTACAGAATAAGTTCTTTCAGAGTGGAAGGAAAGGGCTGTAAGTGCATACTATAACCAAAAATTTACAGTATGTGAAGGCAGATGGTTTGGGCAGTATTCTTGTCAGAGAGAAAGATTTAGAGAACAGCACGATAAAATATTCAATGTGTACTCGGTAATGAAGAGACCTGAGGGTTAATACCTTTAACATCACATACTGATCTCTCTCAGCTATCTATAAACCATGTTATGTGCCTTCGCTATGCACCTTAAGGTAAAATCATAGGATACACTCACATGTATGCAGACTGTTTGCTTGAAATAGCTTCCTGTTTGCAGTAGGAGATAAAAGTAGTGTTAAAGCTATACAATTTTCAAAGTAATTAGCCTTCATCAAAATACAAATGTTCCACCTAATGCAATTCATTGTGCTTCCATCCATCCACTGTGTATGACTATCCACACTATAAATATTACATTGGATACTTGAATATTTATTTTAATATTTAATATAGTAATGTGATATCATACTCTAATATACTGAACTTAAAAATTTATTTCAATATTGAATCAAATGGCTGTCATTCAAAATCAAAGCCTGTCTGGCCACCAGTCCTAATGTATTCTCAAACAGCGCTGCTCATAGAGAACCTCCTTTCTAGCTCGTCAGAACCTAAAGAAGTGGATGCATCCTCAAGTGTTCGCAGTTATGTGCTCTGAAAATACTGACTTAATGTTGCACAAATAACTATTCCTCATTTTATTCATGAATGCATCGAAACTAGCATATGATCAGTGAAAAAGAATATTTGTTTCTCCCTGGTTTAAATAGGCCAATGGGTTAAATACTCAGATTGAATGTACTGCTTATGCAAGAATTATCATGTTAGCTGGCCAATACAGGCATTTTTCATCTTGTGATCGAGAGTCACCTTTAGAATATGATTCATAGGCTCATTATTAAGTATGTTTGTAAAGATAGGATCAAGACTATAAGTTTACAGATATTTTTCAGTGAGAATAATGTGCTAGTGTATGTGTGGGAGCTAATACTTATTTTGGACTAGATTTCATGATAAAATGCTTTTTAAAAGGTACTTTTGGAATTTAATAGAGAGCAAAAGTGTTCAGTAGTTTTAGCATGTCTTGTGTATTTCTTAGCCTTAGGGTGCTGAAGCAGTAGCTGATTTGTTGGCTTGTTTAGAGGAAGAACTTAAGGTCTTTTCTTAAGAGTAATGCCATATTGATATAACTCGGAACTTTGCAAGGATAACGCTTTAGCAGAAGAAAAATACTTAGATATCTGAAAAGCTGTCATAAGAAGTGTTACTCAAATTAGAGGGGGAGAAAAGTCTTACCTGTATAAGTAATCCTATGCATCCATCTCTTTATATGAAATACAGACAATTAGAAGTTGACAAACTTTTTGAAAATTACAATGTACAAATGGTGTGCAGGAAGAAAAGTTTGACAACAGTGTTTGGCAGAAAATTTTTTATCTTTGTGACCTGGATCATTCATGCTGATAGGCTTCCCCACCCCCCCAGTTTAAATTTATTGAAATTGGTATACATGTTTCAGTTAAATAATAGTATTTTGTGTAGGAGACTGGAATTTTTGAGAGGTCTTTAAGACTGCTAGTCTGGTACATAGAAGGAGAGCAGTGTTATCACTTCAAAATATGAAAGGGTTCACATCCTCAGCCAAGACAGTTCTAGTGAGCCACGAGTTATATGTTGTAGGCTGAGCTGACAGAAAGCTCTGCTGGTATGGACATTAGTTGGGAATCACTGTTCACATTTTGTTCCCACTATAGCTGTGGACTCCTTAGCTTTCATGCGTTAAGCATGACTTCACCATATATAAACAACATCACTATATAGGTTTGCTTAAAAAACTGTCTCTGCGTGTTGTATTTGTAATAAAAACGTGTATTTTTGTACTAAAAAGAGCTTATATTTAAAAAAAAAAAAAAACAACAAAAAAACCCCCAAAAAACAACACAAAACACAGCAAACTTATTAGTGAGACTGTAGAGAATCCAGAGGAGATCAGCTGAATTAAGATGACTGGAAAGTCAGGAAACTTTGAAATAAAAATAGTTATTTTATTAAGAAAGTAGATAACAGAATAGTGTTTTTTCCCTTTGTATTGATGGCTTTCATGCAGAGGGTGGATATTCTGCCTTCACTGAGAAGGACAAGAAGTTGTTCCTTTTTTTCAATCTGCATCAGGACATCAGGCTTCTGGGATATAAGATAGGTCTGAGGAAACTTGGAGTTATGGAGATTTGGAGTAACCACTGAAGGCCAAGGCAGACACCTTTGGAGAACAGCAGATGACTGTAGATGAACAGTTGTATCATATAATAGCTCATTGTTGCTGAAAGTGGGAGGACTTGTCCACTTTGCGTTTTCTTCTTATTCTTCTGCCTTTTGCATGTCACCTTCTCTTCTTCTGTAGTGGCTTTTGCCAGCTTTGGTCTTCTGTGAGCCATTTTTTTTATCTTGTAGGACAATCAAAAACCTATGCGGGGTTGTGTCCCCCTGTGTGTTGTTCGCCATTGTCCCACCCACCACCACTTAGGTTTTTTCTTTTCTGAGAAATTAATATGGTTCAGGGACAAGTACACCAGTGCTGGCATAACATAAGCAATGGAAATGTGTGGTTGTTAGCATGTAGAGACAAGAATAGGACCATCTCATTTCGTGTCAGTAAGCCGTCATGAAAACGTATCCTGTGGGTAATTATGCCTAAGATGAAGCAGAGGAATTACATGTTAACTGAGGTCCTTCCCAAACTTATTGATTTCTGTGATTTGATAGTGGTTGGCATAGGCTGGACCTAAGTTATGAGGGGCTTTGAAAATAAAGTAGCTGATGTTTGAAATAATATAAAGAGTAATTAGTTGAGGGCCTCAGAAGGAAGGTGTGATTTAAGGCTCACTCTTGCTTCCACATTGATGGTTCTCTTAGACTAACTGTTTGTGTAACTATCCTGACCTGTTCTTATGCATTTGTGTTGGTCTGAAAAACTAACTTACATGATGTGTTAAACTTGCATCAAGAACTATGGTTTCTATTCAACTGGAAGAGTGGGAATGAAGGAATGAGTTAGCTTGTAGCAGTAGCCACATAAGCCAGATCCATTAGCTCCAAGTCTGTTCAGTTGTGAGCTTGAAAGCCTTTCTCTTATATAAAAACAGAGAGGAAGAGTCATAAAATTGAACAAGACTAGTTGTCACTGATACTGGTTCCACAATCGGATGTCTTTGAGAACTCTTTACTTAGGGGGATCCAGGCTCCAACAACCTGTAAGTTTAGTCAAGACTCTGCAGTAGCTGAGTGGAGTTTAGCAAACCTAGTTGGTCTAAACAGACTCGTTTCAGATGTGGGATTAGAGGAGATGACCTCCAGAGGTTCTGGCCATCATAAATTATTTTATAAATCTGTGATCCTAAGTATGTGTAACTTATTTATTCTGCTATGATGATCTGGCAATTCAAGTTATTTTCTTAAATTGAGCTTATCAGAATACCAGCAACTTCTCTTGTCTCGAAGTGTAACATGATGATGGTTGCAGGATGAATGGAACAGCTTAAAATTTTCATTTTTTCCAAGGACAAATGTATCCGATTAGATGAGCAGAGAAGAGGAAGGATCATGGTGTTGGTGTATTCAGTTTCTAAACTCCTCTAACTTGTTTATGTGCTGTCATGGTACGCTCATGTTTGTGTAATTGTGCCTGTAACTGTTTCTGGATTAATGAGACAAATGTAGCTGAAATTAGAGTATTGTATTTATAATATGTGGCTGGATCTGTTGAGACAAAATTTAGCAGTTATTTTAATGTTAGCCTTTAAAGTGTGATGGGGGTACTCAGCAAGTTTGAAGGTAAGAAATGATTTGGGAAGCAGTGTTCTGCTATGTCTTGAGAAATTGATTCTGTAAAGGTAGCTTAGCCAGACTTGTCACTTCTGCAGTATTTGTAACTGTGGAGAATGTTGAAGATTCATTATGGATGGTGGATCAAAATGGTAATTTGGCACCTACCTGTATGTGGGGATTAAGATGAAAAATAAAATAAAATCTTGTTTGTCAGTGTGACTTACTTTACCTATTGGTTTTTGAGTTGCACTTCCCTTACTTTTAACTTCTGCTGTTTCATTTATTGATGCTTTGTTTGCTGATGAGTTTTGGTACACAATGCTAATGTTGCTCAGAGAAGTCTTCGTTGAAGCAGTTGTCCAGCTGAACCCGTTTGTACTCTATTTTTCACAGAAAGTATCTTAATTTTTACAGTTCTCAAAGATAAGAAGTAAAGGTTAGTCAAAGAGTTGCCATAAGAATAAATCGAGACAGTTAGAGATATCTGAGGCAATAATGCTGAGTTCACACGGTTACTGATAGAAATTTGAAGTAGTTTGTAAGAATTGCAATTAGAAATTGCAGTTTTAGGTAGGAGAGTGAACATGATAGTCTTATTTGAATTGGAAGAAAAAGACAAGATGCAACTTGATGAAATGAAAATACAAATTGTTGGCTGTGGAACAAGTTATTCTACATTATATTAAACCTGCCTTCTGCCTTTTTTATCCTGCTTATCTAATATAAATAAGATTAAATCACATTCCTATATAAACACGGAAAGCCCTGAACAGAGTGGTCTTCTCAGATTTCTTTAACTCTTCCATACATTATTTCCTGAATCACTGTATAATAAAGTTATATGCAGAGGAAGACTTTTCAACTGGAATTTTTATTGTTAATTATAAGAAATGCGTGCTCCAGATTTCCTTGTCCCCCTTTCAAGACGACTTGGCTGAAGCCACTGGGAAGCCTGCTGTAGAAAACTTCTAGTAAAGCAGTTTGATACAAATGGATTTATTCAGAAGAGAAATAAAACTAAACTTAGAAGAAATATTGTTTATGGCGTATTTTGTTTTAAACTGCAAATGTAGGTATTTTCTGATACTTGTAGGTATTTTCTGATACTTTCTGATAGATTTAAGTATCACTCAGTTCTCAAACACGTGCTGGTTGTATAATATTCTTCTGTTAGATTAAATGTCATTTACTGGCTCAGCCTGAAATTTTACATCACTCTTTCTAGCTTGATCACTTAAGTATGCCATTTGGGGTTTCTTTGTTTTGGCACAGGCTTCATCTGCAGTTACCAAATATAACTCTGAGGAAGAAATCAATTTTGAAAAATTGTGAATTTTGCATACTTGAATTCATGTTCAAAACTACTTGATTATTATTTTTAAACAGATTGCTTGGTTCTCTAATGAAAATAACTTATTTACATCCAGGAACTTTCTAATCCTATTTTCTGTATTTAAATAAGGACATCACCTGTGGAAGAGGTGGAAAATTACTTAGAAATTTACCATGTGCATGCATTAAGTTACCTGGGTTTAAAATGTCAGTTGGAATATGTATAATCAGATTTGAATGCGTCAAGGTTCACAGTCATCAGAACTGTTAATCTGTAGAAGTAGATTTTAATAATAGATTTTACAGCCAACCTCTGTATTTTGTTCTTATTCTAGTATTTCTTATTTCTTGTGGTTTTTGTGTGTCTAAAATCCTTTCACAGCACAGCTAAACCCTCTAGTGTTTAAATATTGAAGAAGAATACGTGTTAAATGTCCTGTAAATGTTTTCAAGGGGTTTTACTACAGTTCGTAAACTTTTCAAATAAAACTGGTGTGTATTTGTGAATTAATTTCAACTTTTGGGTTTTTTTCTAAATATTTTTTTGAAACTGGATAAAATTAGAACAAGAAATATCTTAGGTGCTTGTTACCTTCATAATCAGCTTGTCAAGGTGAGTGGGAAAAATAACCACCGTAATCCAAAATACTTGTCATCAGCAGCCAGTTGAAAAGCTCTTCTCCTTGATACTTTGTATTGAACATTTGAAAACAAGGGACTATTTTGACTTGCATCCTAGTCAGGGTAGGAAGATGATCTGTTATGAAAATCTGAAGAAAACAGTGCAACTAGGAAAAAAACCGTATTCTAGAGAGATTAGGTAATTTTAATCTTTCACATTAAACTTCACACAAACCACCCAGGCTAAAATGAAATTTTTAGTTCAGCAAATAACAGAATAAAAACTGACCATGGAAAACTTTGCAGCTGCTGCAATGTGTGCCAAAATTCAGTTTCTGCTTCATTTGAGATTTGCGGTCAAATGTTCCATTAACTTAACTGGAATGTCTGTTTGTTTGGGTTTTTTTTGTCAATAACACCTATTTTCCCTATTGCTTAACAATCTTCCTGTCCTCCTGGGAAGGAAAGATGTGGCAGGCATGTGTGCTTTGCCAGAAGCTGTGATGGTACTATTTAAAATCAACATGGGTACATAGATCATGTTAGCTGTTTTGGGGGGTGGGGGGAAGTTAATCCCGAACACATAAAATTTCTTTAGAAATGATAAATTAAACTTTACATCACCAGTGCAGTGATAGTTACAGTGCTTGCTGTAACTATTCCTAACACAAAGTCAAAGGAGGGAACTTTTTGTCTAGTGGCAAACTTCCTATCAGCATAAACTCCATCACTTCAGGTCATTAACCAGTTTGGCACAAATTTGCTGACTTCTGATTTTTGAAATTTTTCACCAAATTATTAAAGAAAGTTGACAGCATTAGCTGCTGCTCCGCTGTGTGTGGGAAATGGTCATGTCTCTGCCGACATTCTCATCCACCCCTTGGTAATGTCTTACCTGTGGAACCATGTAACAGATGTTTACATTCAACATTTGCATTTCAGTTAAGATTGCTGACCCAATGAGGGAACACTTCACATTTATTTATTCCAGTGATCAAGTATTTGTGTAGAGCAAGAAGTATTAACGTAAAAAAATGAGACCCTAACATAGTTGGAAAGTGGTATAACTTGGGAGTTATTATATGAATTGAAATCTAGACAGCTAGAGAAGGGAATTGAACTTTACTCTTAGCAGAGTGGATACCTATATCTTTTTGTTTTGTTTCAGCTGTTGGGTTAAGCGGAGACAACAAAATCTTCCCCTTTGTATGTGATTTTCAAAAGTATAATAAAAATGAAAGTGTTTCAGCTTTGAATCTTAGGTCTTGTGGAGAAACTGCTCCCCTAGAGGGGGAAAAAAAAATTCCTGTATCAATAGCTCTTTAAGTCTTTAGCTCAAGCACTTTACTAAAATCATTTTGTATGATCCTACGTGAAGGGGGTTTTGATCATAAGCAAATGCACACTCTTGAGTAGAATTATCTTAAGTATAGATGCTGTCCCATATGCCACTATTAGTGATTAGCCACAAGTGTTCCCTCGTGCAAGTGAAATGTCAGTCACTACCATGTTATCTCTTCAGTTTGAAAGGTAATCCATATGCTAAATAGATTGTGTTCTACGGAATTCCTCTATGTGGACGTAATTTCATAAGAATTCAACGAATTCAAGAAATGTTTTATATTTCCCTAAAAAAGAAATGGCTTTGCTATGTGTTTTGGCTTCAGTTATGAGTTTACCAATTAGGTAAACTTGATCTGATGCATACTTGACTTATACTTTGGATCCATCAATATATATTTAAATTCTAATAATAATTTTTGGATTTCATCCTGTTAAGAAAAGATGAAGTGTTAAGGCAAATGAGAGCTTCTGACAACTTCATAGAATTTATTGGGTAACTTCACTTCTCCTCCTGGCATGCTGAACTTCTGGTAGTTTGTATTTTAGAGTATTTAGATTCTGACTATTCCAGAAGAGTAGGGTATTAAGAATTTTTCATGAAAGTTTTAATTTTTGTGTGATTATATATATCACTTTTACCATAGTATTATTCTTTTCTGGGCATTGAGTTTATCTGAAATAAAGCAGCATGTGCTATCTGAAAAGTGTGTAGTCTATTCAGAACTACCTTTAAGCTTTGACAATACAGAATCACAGGGGTTGGAAGGGACCTCTGGAGATCATCTAGTCCAACCCCCCTGCCAGAGCAGGGACACCTACAGCAGGTTGCACAAGACGACATCCAGGAGGGTTTGGAATGTCTCCAGAGTCGGAGACTCCACCACCTATCTGGGCAGCCTGTTCCAGTGCTCTGCCACCCTCAAAGGAAAGAAGCTCCTCCTCATGTTTATATGGAACTTCCTATATTCAATTTTGTGCCCATTACCTCTTGTTCTGTGACTGGGCCCCCCTGCAAAAAGACTGGTGCCATCCTCCCGGCACCCTCCCTTTAAGTATGTGTAAACATTGATGAGATCCCCTCTGAGCCTTCTCTTCTCCAGACTAAAAAGACCCAAATCCCTCAGCCGTTCCTCATAAGAAAGATGTTCCAGCCCCCTAATCTTCTTTGTAGCCCTCTGCTGTACCCTCTCCAGCAGTTCCCTGTCCTTCTTGAACTGGGGAGCCCAGAACTGGACACAGGACTCCAGACACAGCCTCACCAGGGCAGAGTAGAGAGGCAGGAGAACCTCCCGCGACCTGCTTGCCCCACTCCTCTTGATGCACCCCAGGATGCCATTGGCCTTCTTGGCCACAAGGGCACATTGCTGGCTCATGGTCATCCTGTTGTCCCCCAGGACTCCCAGGTCCCTTTCCACAGAGCTGCTTTCCAGCAGGTCAGCCTCTAACTTGTACTGGTGCATGGGGTTATTCCTCCTCAAGTGCAGTACCTTACGCTTGCCCTTATTGAACTTCATGAGGTTACCTTCATGAAGGGTACGTTGTGGTAGGGCAGAGATACGTAATATGCACATCTGCCCAAAGGTAATGATGCAAAGAAATTAGCTATTTGCTTAATTTAATAGGGTGGTACTTTAATAATCTTAAATAAAGAACAAACTATTCATATATAGGACTTGTTTTTTGGCATAGCTGTGTAAATGTGTGTTTGTGGAAGATCACAGAATAAATTGGAGACTCCTTTTGGACCTCAAGCTAAGTATGTGCTTATTCTGAGTATATAAGCTCAGGCTGTTAACATGTGGTTTACTTGATTAATCATCCATAGCCTATTTTGTATGCTGATTTCATGTTGGCTTGGGAGAAATCAAATATTTGTTTAATGTGGTGACGGTATGCATGCCTGTCTTTAATTGTGCCTTGTACTTCTACTGTTTGTTAGTTTCTCAAGTTAAAATATACATTAAGGCAAATTTTGCCCCTTTTGTTCAGGTGGCCATTTCCATATTGAATCTTGCGCTAAGTTGCAATGCTGCATTTGCAACACCAGTTTCTGGAACCGTGCGTGGATGTCAGACATAAGCTTGAGTCCCGTAAGAAGCTGTTTTGGGGGACACTGAGTTTTTATAACAGTAGTACCTCTAGCAGAGATCAAAAGAAAACATGCCATCCAAGCAAAGCAGCTCACACATTGGATAGCTTCAGTGTGAAATGGGAGCAGTAGTAAACTGATCTGCCTGTCCTGTAGAGCTCTTCTTTTTGAGCTCTGTTTTTTAATATATATTTTTTTTTAAATAAATTGGGCTAATTCTTACAATGCAAACTTCTTGAGTTTCTAGCAGGACCTGTGACTTACAATATTTAGACTAACTACAATTAGAAAATAATGTATATGAGCTGCTTCCCAGGATTGTAGTATTGGTTTCCTAATCATTTTCCAGTCAATTTCATAAAACTGCGATATCCACATACATGTGTGAATGGAGAGCACAGTGCTCTTATTCTGAAGATCTTTTGATCCTCTTCTAGACTAAATTTAGCCGGTCTGGAAGAACTATGTATTACCATATTTTTGCTTCACTTCTTTTCATCAACACTGGGGCAACGAGCTCTTTGATTGCAACTGTCACTTGGAGATGCTGTTCTATAGATCACTCATTCTGCCGTACCTTCCCAACCTGTGAAGGCAGTATGTAGTCTAGAATAATTTCTGTTCCCAAGTGATTTCCACATAGGTGTTTAAGAAACTTATTTTAGAGCAGTTTTTCCTGGGCAAGCTCAGCTGCTGAATCTTGCACCAGAATCATCTTATGTTTTTTTTAGTTGTTTTAGTAAACATGAATTCAGATTCAACGAGATGTAGAAAATGGGCAGGTGACTTCCTGGGCAAAGCAGTTCAGCACTTTCAAACTTCTTGGTGTTCAGCCATAACTTATTATATGAGGGGTTGATTTCATCTGAATTTCATCTGTATCTGAGGGAACATGTAAATAATTAACTAACTGCGCTGTCATTTATCTTACTCTCCCTTTATGAGTTTTGGTGCTTTGTTTTTTTTTACTGAAGAATGTAATGTGTTTAACTCTTGGCACCGTGTGTGCCTCCTAATGTTGAACGATCAATATTTCAATTACCTGCTTACTGGATGGGTACTGTCTCTTGCATTATAAAAAACCCACCTGTCAGCATGTTGGAGAATTTAACCAATTATGCATTCACTCTAGGTAGCATCTTTGGTATAATAGATGAAAAAGCAATAGTTAGCAGGATGGGAATCTGTCACAGTTGCTTGACCTATTTTGGAGGAACTAGATATGTGAGGCACACTTTCTGGCCTGGAAGATCTGGTTCTTGTAAATATTTTCAGGTTGATACTTATGAATAGAAACATTGCTCAAAATGAGAGATATAGCTGAACCATTGGAAATAATCGATACATGAAGTACATTGTTCTGGCTTATGTTGGTTTACTAGTCAAGTTACTGCAAATAATAGAGTTTGAGTTAGCGAACCCTATTTTCAAGCCAAATTTTTATAATCTTAATGCAAATTAATATGGGTAAGATTCTGGAAAGAAATTCATAAAAATGTGTTCTTTTTATGGGGAAGTAAACTAGTTTTTCATAGCTTTGTCTGCGCAGGCTGCTTAGTGCAGAATGAGGTTCTGCACAAGGAGTCAGGTCAGAGGCGCATGTTGAAAGCACGCGCATTCTCTAGGATAATTTGTGGCAGATGCCTTTGATGTGTTACTATCTAGCCTGACTGCGTCGTTTTTGCCATACAATCACTTCCCATGGGTTGACTAATCAACATCTACATGTCTAGTGTGGAGTAGATGCTTTTCTTCAAATCGGCGTTGTAGCCTTCTAGTAGCTGCTTTGTGTACATGATTGCTTCTTGTTTCTTGGTTATGAATCTTCAGTCTTACTGTGCTTTTCACCTTTATACTTCTCTGACCTAATAACTGCCAATTGTGTAAAGCAACAAATCATTTGGTTCTTTCCTGTAATGAAGCAGTTGTAAAGACTGTAGATGTCTTGGTTGGGAGTACAAATATATTATTTTTCTGAGCCAGAGTATTATACGGTATATTACTGCATGTTTTGTACTGGTTAACTTCAACAGGATTAGGCAATACAATGCCTTTGATACAGGTGCGATTGCAAATCTTCAATGTTACTGAAATGTCTATAGACCAGACCTTTGCTATAATTCCTTGCAAAATCTTTGCTTTGTTGGGAAAAAAAAAAAACAAAACCACCATAAATCCAAACAGACCTGAATTATGTGAAAGTCATTTAGTGGTAAAAATTTTAACTGTTATAGCAAGAATATGTTTTAGTTTCTTCTATTTAAAAATAAACAAGAACTGTTTTCTAGGAAGATCTAGTTTTGACATCTCTGCGGAAATTTGGTGTATGATTTAGTGTAGGTAGGTAAACGGAATCCTTCGAAACGGAGTTGGACTAGATGATCTCTGGAGGTCCCTTCCAACTCTGAAAATTCCGTGATTCCATGATTCCGTGAAAGCATAAGTCTTATCACTTAAATAGGTGAAGGTTTTGAAATCTTTAGAAATGTATTCCTGTTGGACTCCTGTTTTGGACTTCAACTTACTTTGTAAGTCACTTCTCTGTTTTTGCCTGTCTCCATATTCTCTTTCCATAGACAGTACATAAAATTGTAGATTTCTTTAGGTTGGGAAGGATCTCAAAAAGTCCTCTAATCAACCTCCTGCTTAAACCATGTCAAACTTTGAAAGATCTTGTTGCTTATGGGCTCTAATGCCTGACCGCTTTCATTGTGAAGGTTTTTAATTTCTTCATCTGATAAGAATTTCCCTTGCAGCATATCTGCTGCTTCTCATCCTTTTGCTGTGAACTTCTAAGAAACACGACTGTGAAGATAGTGTTTATATTCCGCCTCCCTGCCTTTACCCTTCTGTCCTGCGGATGGAATAAACCCACCTGCTTCAACTGCTTCATGTGCATCATGTGCTCAAAGCCCTGGCCATCCTGATGGCCTTTCTCTGTGCTGTCTCCAGCTACATCCGTGGCTGTGGCTGTGCATTCATTGCTGTCTAAGCTTCCCTCGTGCAACTACCCCAGCCAGCTGCAAGCTTAACTTGGAATGCTTGTTGCTAACTGCTGCCTCCTTTGAAACAATGTCCAATGTTTATTATTTAACGTCTTTATGCTGTGTATCGTATGGTATGG
Source organism: Burhinus bistriatus (assembly GCA_013397275.1). Lineage (NCBI taxonomy): Eukaryota > Metazoa > Chordata > Aves > Charadriiformes > Burhinidae > Burhinus > Burhinus bistriatus. Next base: position 128,243 of record VYXH01005836.1, on the reverse strand, counting down.
AAGTTGTAGCCACTCTTACAGTTGGGAAGGTGGTTTGTACTTCCCAGGAGAGTTTCCTTTTCAGCTGTGAGGTGGTGTGGGCATTAATGCAGAAGGTTAATAGAGAGAGTGACTTTCTGTACTATTGATGGGGGTAAGTATTCAATCCTTCTCTTCCTGTGACAAGAAGTTCAGAGGTGAAACAGTCATCACAGTTTCATCAAGGGTTATCCTTTTTGGTTTGCTTGATATTTTTGTTTGTTTGTATCTTTATTCTTTTCTAAGGTTAAAGCTATTCCTCTTAGTGCCTTGCCCTTTGGTTATATACCTGGCTGTCGTATTGCTCGTACCATACCCAGTAACTAGCAGTCTTGAGATATGTTGCTTTGGGCACTTAAGTTTCAAAATATGTACCTAGGATTTTCATAGGCGGGTGAGAGATGAGTTGTGTAAGGTGTAGGATGTGAAAATAATTATATATTTGTTCCTCTCCCTTAATGAAGGGTGTTTGTGGGAATGGGATAAATAAGCAAGAGCACTGTGTGTGACAGTCTTCCTGAACAGGCAGGGCAGTGGTGGGGCATGCAGGGTACTAGCATCTCTTCTGCTGTGTCTGTACTCTGCTGCTTATGCTATGGTTAGCACAAAAATTGCTGATCTAATTTGGATTTAACTGTGCAAATATTTCTTTACCTAATTAGCATTGCTCATGTGAATACTTTCAAAGAAGCTTTTAGATAGATGTAACTTTTCTGAAATGTATATGATGTAGGCACTTTGGTGTATCGGGACATAGCAGATTATTTAAGCATCTGTGTTGTTTAACCTGCATTTGGTAGAGAAAGAAATGTTTTGCTAAACTTAGTTTGTAGTAACTGTGGTATTGCAGTGACTCTTCCCCTTGTTTGCATTAGCAAATTTACTTCCTTCCATTCAAGGCTAGACGTGCCTGTGTGCTTCTCTCCTTGCCTATGTTCTCTCCCAGTTGGCTACTAGCTCTCCTTCCTGATGTGCCTGCCCTCTCTTCCCCCCACCCCCCAAGTTCATTCATATGCTTTTCACATAAACACTCATTAGTTCTGTGAGGGATGACTTTCTGCTGGGTTACAGAGCCTGTTTTCTTTTACACACTGCAACAGATACCAAAACATGATTTGAAAGTCCAATGGCGTTTCAGAAAACACTTCTTCCAGCACAAAACATCATCTAGAATGGGTATAACTTTTCAAGTCATTTTAGTTAGTGGATTTTCAAGTGGAACCTCTTTCTTTGTTACTGGTGACTGGTTGGCAAATGTTACATTTAAGAATAGAAGTTCTTACTTTCTAGTATGCACTTGCACCTCTTATGCCAAAATGTGTGACTTGACATCCTGTGATCCATATACCTTTGTATGTAATGAATGTTCCTGACAGATAGCCTCGCACAAAACTGCTTGTGTTATTACTTAGGTGGGAAGACCTGAAGATCAAGAAGCTGCAGGGCTTGGTTTTAATGATCCAGTTCAGAGCATGTCTCTTGCTGAGTAATATCCTAGCATTGTCTTAACAGCCCCAAATCATCATCCAATAATAGATAACCGTGACTTAAAAATGAGGTCATGAATGCCTGTAGTCATCACAGTTTTACTTGTAGATAAAGGAATGGCTAATCTCTCCATCTCATTACATTTTGAATGTGGAAATCATTTCCTGCTTGCTTCCTTTAATGCTTAAACTTGTCAATAGCAGCTTTTTCAGTTCTGACCGTACTAGTTCTGAGTTTGTGGTAGCCATGCTTACGTGCTTCTCTGGCTCAAGGAGGGTCCTGTCTTTCAGGAGTCCTTTGTGATGAATGATTATTCATAGTAGGGTATAAAACAGTCTTCAAGGCTTAAATGTTTGCCTTCAGATTAAATGGATGTTTCCAGTTAGTCTTCCTAGCCCATCGACAGCCAGGCACAGGGCTTACTCAGGTCTTGATCCTTATTGAACTATGGCTTTTCGGCAGGGCTGGCAGTTTGAGTGAAAATTACTGTTTTATTTTCAGGGTGGTAATAGTTGTGAAATGTCATCAGTACTAGTTGCATTAAGTTAAGCTTTATATTAAATGCTAGCAAGCCGTGTTATATCACAGTTGGATGTTAATATAGTTGCTCCTGTTGTATTTGCCACTATAGCATCATGATCTTAAGTCATCGCTTCCTTCATTGGCATTTGGAAATATAAATAACTGGATTATTATATATTATTATATTGGTTGTATTGTAAGTATGGCTCCTCATGGTTATACAGTTGTGACAGTAGCAAATCTGGAATAAAGATACACAGGGTAACTTTTTTTAACAACTATTTGAAGAGTGTCTAGATCTCGTCTACTAGAAGTCCAGGTTGAACAAGAATTGGATAGCTTTGTTTTAGCTAGCCAGCCTTGGGTTTTGCTGTGCTTCTAACCATATTTTCAGTTACCGCTTTATTTTAACTAAATTAATCTACCAGCTTCTGGCATTATAGCTAGAGGCTTGTTTTTTCATTTAACACTTCCTCTGCCTTTTGGAAGATGTTGATTGCATTGTATTAAGACTAAGCAGTAGTTGAAGCATTTATTATTCACATTGAACCAATGTCTAGAAGGGCTTACTGGTCCATTAAGCAGCCAGAAATCTGAGGTTACAGTTAATTCTAGTCATAATCTTCCAGTAAACCTTGATTAAATGGTAGCATGTAAGAATTATTTTGCTATTTAATGCTTTAGATGTTTGAGAGCTGAGAGTTGTTAGTCAGATAGTGTAAGTCATTATGGTACTTCTATTCCAGGACCTTCTAAAGCAACTGCAAAAGCAATTGAGGACTTGGAATCCTGGCAGTGAGCAGAGTGGAATTTGTATTACAGGGTTCTTGTAGACCAGTGCCACTGTGCTTTTCAAGAAGTAACTTATTTTACTGGAAAGGCCCTGAGTTTTCATAGAAAATATTACTATGTAAAGTGAGTGTACTGGTATTTTTTTATATGTTATTGATCCTCCTTAATGGAACTCATAATAATAACAAAAACTTCTGTATTGCAGATTTAATCCAGTGCACAAATGAGATGAATGTGAACATCCCACAACTGGCAGACAGTTTGTTTGAAAGAACGACCAACAGTAGCTGGGTAGTGGTCTTCAAATCTCTCATCACAACCCATCATCTAATGGTGTATGGAAATGAGGTAATACAAAAAATGATATGTCTGAGAACCATTACAGCACTTCATTCCTATAAATGTCAGCTAAATGCTTCCACTAATTATCTTTGCAACAAAATCTTTATTTTTGCCTTTTTGTGTCTAACTCTTCATGAACACAGGTCTCATTATATGTTTGTCTACTTAGTTTGTTTCTGTGTTAAAGTTTGTAATTCTAGAGTCAAAAGTAAGTATCCTGAATGCTGGAAGTACCTTTTTCTGTGGTGTTACTCTAATAGTAAAAAACCCAACCAAACAAAACCAACAGAAATTATCTTTGAATGGGGTTCTGAAGGCTGAAAATGGAAGCATTTTTAGGTTCATGCTCTTGCTAATCCACCTGGTCTCTTCTCCCAGATAACTTGATTCTGAACTGGTTTCCACCATCATCGCCTAACCTTTTGCCATGAAGACAAATATGTGCCTGTGAGCTGGCTTTGAGTGTCAGCATCTAAATAACACCGAATACTGTAGAACAATTAAACAAACAAAATCCCAATTTACACAAAAAGGAATGAGCTTGTTTTGTTCCACAACTTGAATTCCTATGGGATCTTATTTTTTCGAAAAACCAAGCCAAACATAGCAGTGGCTTGAATTTGCTGCATTTAAAAAACCCAAACTATACTTTTAAGGCTTTCTTAGAAAGCGTTTGTAAACATTGCTTTCTATTGCAAACAGTCAGTATAATGTAAGCTATATGAATTTTGGAATTAAGAGGGATAGCTTTAGAAGGTTACGTAGGATTTTGTAGAGAGGACCAAAATTCTTCATTTCAGGCTGCATTCAGAGTTCTTACAGGTTGTGTAACTGCTTCCTCTGGCTGACTGGCTGGATTGTGGAAGGGGTTAAGTTGGTGGGTTTTGTTGTTTTGTTTTTTTAAAATACATATACACCGGTTTCTCTTGCAGGTTGGCTGCAGAGTATTTCTGGTCTTGGTGATAATCTATTCTTTGAAGCTAAGTAAGCCACAAGAGGGCAAACTTCCCCTGTTGACTTTAAGCATTATCACTGGGATAATTGACACTTTCCAAAACAGAGTCTATACACTTCTGCTGTGCTTGCACTTTCTTAGTCATATACATTTTCAACTGATACCAATACACTTCATAGTAATTAAAGGTATTTCATGGCACCACTGTCTGAAACACCTTCTATTTTAAGAATAAAACTGCTAAACAATTTTTACTTGCCAAATGTGTTACAGAAGTAATGAGGGTAAGATTGCTGCTCAAGATGAAACTTTTCACAGCTCGAAATAGTACTTGAACAATGAATGTGGAAAGAGAGTGGTTATGAAAATGTCTAGAAATTTGTAGAGAATCTGTAAATCCCTTTGTAAAACAAACAAACAAACCCACACAAACAAACAAAAAAACCCAACCAAACAAACAAAAAAAACCCCTGAAAAGTGTTTGGTCTTCCAGCTTTTGCTTAATTAATTTATAGCTAAGTACTGAGTGCCTTTACTCTTCTCCAGTCTTTTTTTCGATGGAACCTATGTATGTATGCTAATGAAGATAATTCAGTAGTATGTTACACTAATCAGAACTATTTTTTCCTCTGCCAAAATGTTACTGCAAGTGAATGGTTTATTTTTGTACCAGCTCTCTATACAATGGTTCGTTTTTCCTACTAAATTAAGATGTGGTGCTGGTGATCTGAAACATGTCTTTACAAGATGAAAATAGCATCATTCATTTTGTGAAACATAATTTGGAATTATGGTGTAACTAATGAGATGTACTAAGTGTGATACTCAATGTTTTATATGGATTCTTATGTTTATTTAAGGTTTGATTTATAAGCAAACTAACCGTTATATCACCTTATTTTCATATTTAAGCTAAGTACCATTGCATTGTCCGCTGAGCAAAGATGCCTTGGCTAATTGGTAAAATGAAATCAGCTGTTTTAAAATTGAAGTTAGTGAAACAATTGTGAGCATGTAAAATGAGAACGTATTTGGGGGGATTTTTTCAGAGGTTTCCAGTTCCATATTCTGTCTTAAAAGAAACAAAGTCTTTTAGTCAGAGGCCTTCATGCAATATCTATGTGACTGATTTGTTCACAGATCTTTACATAAAAAAATAACTAGCTTCAATTGAAAATTTATCTGAGTATTTGTAATAGTTTCCCGATTTGAAATCAGTCTTAAAGATTAAAAGCTGAATTTCATAAGCTGGATAAAAAGAGTTTCTAGTACTGTTCTAGCTCATTGGTAGTATAGTAAAAGCATTCAAATTTTTCCTTTCATCTAGCGTTTTATCCAGTATCTGGCGTCCAGAAACACATTGTTTAATTTGAGCAATTTCCTAGACAAAAGTGGATTGCAAGGTAAGGCGTCTTTTTCATTAAAAGTTAGTAGTATACTGGGGGACATTAAATACAACTTCGTAATTCTAATGGACCATGTCATTTAAGAAGTAATTTTTCTGTCTGTTTTACCCTGGACTGCATTTCTTAGTTTAAAATGCTAATATGAAGCTGTCTGCTGGAGGAATTTGTTGCATCTTTTAGAAAAGGCTTACTTATAAATGCTTCTAAGTTTCTTAGCTAAACAGATCTGACTTAGTATTCCTCCTATTTCTGAAGAGATTTCTCCATTTTGGAGAGTTACATTTTGATTAGTAAGTTAAATTTCAAAAAATGCATCATATGTACGTCAGATACAGCATGTCAGTGAGACAAGAACTGTGTCTAAAAAAAAACAAAAAAAAATTAACTCTTTGGGAAATTGTTCAAAGACCATTCAGTCTATCTTTGAGACTAATTCTATGGGCAAATAAGTTTCTCGTTCAGACTTTTCAACTGAAATAGCCTTCCAAACTGTTACGCTGCAGTTCAGTGCAGTTCTGATCATACCTGTAGCTGTTGTCTTTTTTTTTTCCCCCCCCTCCTGAGGTGGTTTCTTACTTTCTACATTACTTTTAAATAGCTGCTCCCAATTTTTGCCACAAGTGTACTAAAAGTGGCACACTGAGTGGTTGCCTGGGGATAGAAACCTTCTCATTGGCAACCAAGGGTCTATCAGATTGCCTGTTTTATTGAGTCTTAACTTCCGTGGTCTCAGTATACATTATGAACAGATCTTTTTCTTGGTCTGTATCCTTCGACTGACAGTTATCAAAATATTTCCTGTCTCCGCTGTCTTAACATAGAAGAATTTCTGTCATGTCTTAATGTTTCCTTCAATGAGGTTTTTTTACTCAGTTGTAAATGAGAGAATGTGTTGTGGAGTTGATGCAAATATCTTCATGAATGCATCGTGTAATTTTTTTTTTGGTAGTAATTTCTTTCATAGTATGAGAGAACTTGCATAAAAATACTTTGGTTTGCTTTTGGAAGTAATTTCCTTAGGAAGTGAAATGTAAACTTCTATGTAGTTTAGGTCTTCTAGATATTCGCAGTATTGTCTGTTTGATTTACATGGTGAATACAATGACGTACATAGTTCTTCGTAACAGAGATTAACTATACAAAATCAGGCAAAAATATAATGAAGCTGTCTTGCATTAATATCCTGCACTTTATTTAGAGTAAGGTTCTTGTTTTTTAACTGACCAGCTAAGTTACAAGCTTCTGAAACTTGTTTTTTAGGCTATGACATGTCAACGTTTATCAGACGGTATAGTAGATATCTGAATGAAAAGGCAGTTTCCTATAGACAAGTGGCTTTTGACTTCACGAAAGTAAAAAGAGGGTAAGGACTGTATTTTTGTTTTGCTTATCTTGAGGTTTTTAATGTCCTGTAATTCAAGTGGAAAATACTAATGTTGACTCTAGCTTAGCACAGACAGTAGTGTCTGCTTTTCTCAGTTGAATAGCTACCATGGCGCACAAAGGCTCAACTGCCCAGTTATGTATATTGCAAAAATATTTTGCTTCAGTTGTTGTAATTTTGTTTCTTTATATTAAACTGTTAATGTTTAAAGAAATGAAAAATAGTATGCATCAAAGTATATATCAAAAAAAAATAGAAGTTTGGACAATACATCACAAAGTTACTTTGTCTTGCATGTAGTATAATAGGGGACTACACAATTTACTTGTGTTTCTAGCTCTGGAATGTTTAAATGACAGGTGTTTTGTGAAACACCTTGCAGTCCTCCCTGGTGTTTCTCTGTTCTTGTCCCAAAATGTCTGTATGAAGTTTACTACCTTGGTAAAGGTAGTGCCTTTCATACTTTTAACAGAACACTGTAGTAGATGCTATTCTGAGTTTGTCTACAGGAATTAAAATTTTCACTGGAAAGCGAGCTCCTTTGAGAGAGATCGGTTGTTTGAGACTAGGTACCTGTTTATACGTAAAATAACACAGTGCAGAGCACCAGTAGCTGGGTAAATTACGTTATAGTGAATGATGGAATTAATCTGGAGATCTCCTCTATTGGGAAGTCAGGAGGGGTTGTACTGATCATGGTTGAAAGTCTTTCCATCTTTGTCCGTTATCTCTGTATGCAGAGGTTTTTAAAGTTTAATAACATAATTTTAGTTTTACATTTGGGCATCCTTTATCATCCAAACACAGGATAGTTTATCGTGATGCTTAAAAGTTAATTCTTAACTAACCCACAAAAATCTCAACCTAAAACTGGTAAATAAGTTAACTGCAGTAGTGGGCTGCCTGATGATACCTTGCATTAGTGTTAAAAAGCCGTGTGAAATCGGCCTGAGAAGACTGTTCAAATCCCTTCTGCCTCTTTGCTAATACTGTACAGTCCACTTGGTTTTGAAATGTGATGGTGAAGTAAAATGGGAGTGCTTGGGCTCCTTTCACTGTTTCTGCCTTTAGAGATGGCTGGAGCCCCAACAACCTAAAACGCTTAGCGTTTTCCATGTATAGGATATGTGTGTGGTCAGGTGGCTGCAGATACCCTTGAGAGTTACACAGTTGCTTTATAATCCGGTGGTTTAGGCCAAACAAGGTGAATTATTTAGCCCACAGCATCTGTGAGCCAGCAAGAATTAACTGTTCTGGTGGCAGCAATCTGCCTTTTCCATACCTCCGTTTTTCTCAGGGGCTCTGCACCCGTGCCCTGCTATGTTAGGTTTATTGCAGTTGCTGTTCGTTCTAAGGAGTAAGTACACAGCGTGAGTAGAAAGCTGGAAGCAGCGTGCTCCCCATTGCTTTCCAGCCTGGAGAACAGCCACAGCCTTTTCTGTGCAGATGCACCGTGAGACTTGCACTTGCAGGAAACATTTGGTTTGCTGTGTGCATGCTGATGAACTGTAAGACTGTCTGATTTGTCTTACAGAAAGCAGTTGTTTCTTGTCACTGAAGTGATTTAATATCTTCCTGAGCTGTTGCTTTTCTTGGATATTTTTGGTCTTAGTCTATTTAATCTGGACAATTAATGAACAACAGAAGGTTGGTAGTCAGCTATTAAAAAAGTGTCATGTAGTCTCTAATCTTTCTGAAAAAGTTTGAAAAACATATTGCCACATTATTCTTTCTTACTGCTTTTAGTTGAAAAGAAAATAATCCAAACTGACACAAAACAATAATCAGGTGATTGGAAAAAGCATAGGTAAAAACTTGCCTCAGAAAAAACCTTCAGAGCATTTTTTTGATGACTTGATGCATTGTAGCTCTGCTATTTTTCTGAGCACTATCAATTTCATTTCCTCTGAATAAAAATTCATCTTAGAGTCGTGTGTTGGCCGTATAGAAGTTGTTGCTTTTGTGCATTGCAGTTGTTACAGTTGTATTGGCTAGCCAGCATTCCTAAACATCAAAATGTTTGCTTTGAATGGCAATAATTTAAATATTTTCTCTGATAACCTATTTTAATTTTCTACTTTGTTTCTCACTAACAATTGCCTTCAAAATTCAGGTGAAGGATTTTCTTTTGTTTTGCACAACAGGGCTGATGGAGTGATGAGAACAATGAGCACAGAAAAACTTCTAAAAACTGTACCAATTATACAAAATCAAATGGATGCACTTCTTGATTTCAATGTAAGTTTAACAGCATGTACATGTCTAACATACAAGCTTGTGCAGGTTTGTACAAAGCCAGTAAAATAGGTCAAAATTAAAGGTCTTGAACTTGGTTCCATGGTTGTCCTTTTGTGTCCATGTTATCTGCACATCTTAGAGTACAAATCATTTTGGTCATTGATATACTCCCAAGAAACCAGAAAAAAGAAGTATGATGCTCACTGGAGAGGATGCTTCGTGCTATATTAGTGTTGTTTATTGTGTACATTGTATAAGAATTGTTCATTTAAAAGTTGATTATTTCTGCCTTCTGTCTTTTAGTTATGTTAGTTAACAAAAATGTCTGCCAAAATTATTTGATTTAATTCTGTTCCGAGACATCCTGTGTTGATTGCTATGCTGCTACTTTCCACTAATAGCCAATGAGATGATTGGAAATCATACCTTGGGATAGAGTACCAGATTTCAACTAGAAGTTTTTCAATAAGGGATCAATTCAGTTAAATTAACTTTTTTCTGATCTTCTTAGGTCAATAGCAATGAACTTACAAATGGTGTAATTAATGCTGCCTTCATGCTCCTCTTCAAAGATGCCATTAGACTGTTCGCTGCATATAACGAAGGGATTATTAACCTCTTGGGTAAATATAACTGCTTTCTGCAATGCTAAACTTTTGGGAGTAAACACTTGCTAAGAGCTGCTCTTTTCTGAGAAATTGAAACGGTCATACTGTAAACCATCAAAATATTGCTGTTATTTCCAAGCCAGATTTATTTCTGAGGTTTTTCTGTCCAATAGCATTTTCCATTGGATTGTATACAGAGATGGGTAAATTTCTGAAAGCAAAGCCCGTTCAAGATTTTTTTTTTTGCTTCATTTTGTTCTCGCATTGGTTTGGGTTTTTTTTTGTTTTGTTGGTTTTTTCAGTTTTGTCTCATTGAATGGCATGGCAAACCCGAATCATGATATTGTTGGTTCTTATTTAAGAAACAAGATCAAGTTTTGTTTCTTTTAAAGAGGAATAAGTTATGGTCAGTTACAAATTTACAGTCACAGTATCTGTGATTGCTTGACTATCGAAACTTTAATGCTGGTTGGTTTTAATGATTGGCTTTTTTAAGGGGAATTACAAATTCAGGCTTCAAGCCCTTTCACTTGCACACACTGGAGATGCAGGGGAGACTAAATCTGGAAAATAAGTTGAAAGTGGTCTGTTGATGTGCTTGGTTTAGTTGTATTCTATGATTGGATCAAGTTACCTGATTGCTGTTATTACCCGTGCTTGCAAAATGGAAAGCAGAATCCAGAATTAGTCAGGGAAGGACAGTCATGCTTCCAGTCTGAAGTCCCTGACTACTTCTTTTGCCTCAGCAAGAACAACTAGCGTATGGTTGCATTCACTCATGTTTTGAGTGAAGCTTAATATAGAAACAGGGATTGAAAGCGCTGTTTCAAGAAGAGAGTTGGAACCCTCTCACATCCAGCACCGGTGTTTTGCAATCAGTTGCACCTCATTGTAGACCATACCATAACAAGAGACATCAGTCTGACGGAGAATATCAAAATCTTGCCTGATACATGGCCACTGGAATAGAGTAGATGTTTGACTGCCAGATTGTAAAAATTGCTTTTTGTCTCCTAAGAAGATGGATTTACATTTCTTTGGGTGAACTATTCTTAAACCTGATTATCCTCTTCAGGGTGCTTATGCTTTTGTGAGATCTAGTTACCTGCGAGGTAAGGTGTAATTGCATGCGTGTGATTATTAGCTCGTGTTCAGCCGGAGCTGTTATCATTTGGTGAAAGTTAGGCATAGTGACTTCTGTAGTTAACATAATAAAACAGATCTGCAGGCATTTTCTGTTCTATATGCTTTCACTTTGCATATTCTTTGCAGAATGCTTGATTTCTTATTTAATGCAAGTATTCTTACTGTTTACAGAAAAATACTTTGATATGAAGAAGAACCAATGCAAAGAAGGCCTTGATATATACAAGAAGTTCCTCACTAGAATGACACGGATCTCGGAGTTCCTTAAAGTTGCAGAGGTAAACTTCAGTCAGCCAAACTTTGCCCTTTATTTGAAACAGCTTATAAAATGCTTATTTTCTCATAAAGCAGATGCTTCTTCCTTCCAGTGTAATTGCAGTTCCATCAAGGGTCATCTTATCAGTCTCTACCCAGGTGATTAGCTCATTGGAGGACTGCATTGAAAAACCTGACTACAAAATACTTACTGGTGTATCTTATACTTAAGGAGGGTGTATAAACATGGATTTTAAAATTTTCTTGGTTACATAATAATTGTGAGCTTTCTTTGAAGAAGAGCCTTGCTTTAAACAAATAAAGTAACTTCACGGTGATCTGCTGCTTTCTGTGATTCTAGCTGTGTTCTAGTTGGAAACCCACAATTCTGTCATAAGTTTTAGATGAAATAGCTTCACAAACAGGAAATTGAGACAAGTAGATGAACGTGTGATTATTTTTTTAAATATATCTTGACTATAGGTGTGTTTATAGAAGAAAAAGCAGTTACCTTGCAAAATGTTTTTTTTTTGTTTTTTTTCTAAAATGTTGCATTCTTCTTTCTGAAGCATTGTTGAAATGATGTTCTAGTATTACAAAATTCCTTAGTTGAGATGTGCTCCTGTTTTTGTTTTGCTTTCCTTCATTATTCATAACTCTCTTAACAAAAAATTAAGCAGTGCAGCTTGGCTTGCTGCCTGTCCTGACAGAATATCTCTATCAGAGGTACTACCTTCAGCTATCTTCAGCTGATAGCACCATCAACTGAAGTTGAGAGAATTAATCTTTCCATTGTGACAATATATAACCTCCTGCAGAGCATCTTAAGTTTGATCTGCATTTTAGAAAACAGCTTCTTTACAGAACTTTGAAGGTGCCTTGTTTTAGCGAATATACACTCTATATCAGTAGGTCTGAGAATTTACCACATAAATTGTGCGATAAGCAAACTTCTCAAACCTTAAAATTCTGAAACACTTGATTCTTACCTTGTTTTATTTCTAAGGTTGTATCTGTTAAAATACCTCTAACACACCTACTTCAAATGTGTATACATTTTACAGAATTTATTATAACCAACCATTATAGAGTTCAGATTGTGAAGATTTAAAATGTCTATGGACAGGTTGGTGCTTTTTACATGACTTCATCTTAATGTTGTTTGTTTCTTGAGCATCTCTGCCTTTTTTTTTTTTTTATTACAGCAAGTTGGAATTGACAGAGGAGACATACCAGATCTCTCACAGGTAGATAAGCCTATTATGTGTTTGCCAATACCTGTCTATTTTGGGGTTGCATAATCAGAAAAACTTGGCATTATGGCATGTACTTATGCTTTCTTGCGTACATCGTCACCGAGTTATTTCCAAGTTTTGTGATTAAGTCCAACCTCTGTCAGAGCCTGGCTTTTATATGCAGTGATCCTATTGTAAAATATTATAGGTTGTTTCTGTCATACTTCAGTTGAGTTTTAAGACAACCTGATTTCTGTCATGCTTGAAGACACAGTTTGTATCTGTGACTTCACATGACAAAACTTTTAAATGATATTATGAAGCTGTGTTTTTTAGCAAGCTTGCTTTTGGCTATATGCCCGTTCAAATCATTGTGAAGGCTTGCAGAGAGTGCACATAGAAATCAATTTAGGTACAATTTCCTTCTTAGTGTCTCGAAATATTGACTGCTTCCGACTGTCTGCTTGCTGTTTCCTAGCTGTTAATTTTAACGTCTCTTGACATATTTCAGTACTTACGAGTGAGTCATTATGACAGAGTAATGTACATCACCTGATATTTTAAGTAATTAAGTATGTACAGGATGCCAAGATGCCGTATAAGTATTCTGAGCTGTTGTACCAGCTGCCCTACAGTTACATTCTCTGAAAGTCATTTAACTACTGATTTCTTTCACCTTAGATTCTTCAAATCTGTTCCCTGATGTCTCTTTTTTTGTAGGCACCAAGTAGCCTTCTTGATGCTTTGGAACAACATTTAGCTTCTCTAGAAGGGAAGAAAATCAAAGATTCCACAGCTGCAAGCAGGTGCTTATGCCCTTGTCCTTTTACACAATTGTTGAATTGAATGTTAAATCCATCATTTTTTATTTCATTATAAACTGAGGTTTATGTAGGCTATGTTGAAGACCAGACTGTATTATATTAGCATTGATAGAATAGCACATTGTTATATGGTTTGCTGAATACTTAAGACAGCTTCTTCCAGGTCAACAGACCTGGAATCTAAGGAGCTGCAAGCACTTGCTGTAGGATCCCTCATGTAGTAGTTAAACTTTTAACATCTGATCTTGAACTTCTGAAGACGAACTAAGGTTTTTTTTCACTACTGCCTGCAAATGTTCATTTTATATTAATAATTAGACTTCTGTAAGGTATGCAACACTTATTTAATGTTCTTAGACTCTTATATCTCAACTCTAATCCCTTTTTTGTCAAAAGTAAGAAAATGCTTCCAGAAGTCCTTAAATAAAGATTGGATTTTTAAAGTAATTGGGGATTAAAGCTATACTGTATATGGTGAAAGGCAGTCGGTGCAATCTAGAGAAGTCCTCTAGGCAACTAACTTAATTGTTTAAATTTTAAAAAGCTTAATATTCCTAAATTAAATACCATTTCTCTATTGCATGTTCAAAAAATAAGGCGGTAGTATTTTATATGTTTTTTTTATGATAGTGACAATATTAGGGCTTAGCACTATTTTGTTAGCTACTTTTTAGAATATTTCCTTTCTTTTGTAAGATTACTTCAGGTTTTTTTTAAAGTTAAGTATTTGTTTTAAATCTTTTTGCACACTCTTAAACATGATGATAAATTGCAAACTTCCTCTGAGATATACTAGTTGCATTGATAGTTTCTTAACTAAACCTGTTAAATTAGCAACAATTTGAATTGGAGCCCAGATTATTGGAGATTCCCATGTATCTACAAATAATGCCATCTTAGGCAAACAGGAAAAGAGCAAAGGCTTCAAACATGAATTCTCTGATGCAGTTTAGAGGGGAAACATTGAAGAGAAAAATCCAAAATCCAGTGTATAAGAGTAGATAGCATGATTTCTAGGTGTTTTCATTTTGCAGTTCATACAGTGTATCTTATTTAAACTTACCACTTGTATTGTACAGTGTAAGATATAACCAATGTTATAAAGAGTTCAGAAGGAGTCTGGGTGGATACAAGTAAGTGTTCTTTAGATGTTTCTATCACGTGTCGCCTATTAACAGCCGGCTTTTCTCCTGTCCAATTACTTCAGAGCTACCACCCTTTCCAATGCAGTCTCTTCCCTTGCAAGCACTGGCCTGTCCCTCACAAAAGTTGATGAAAGGGAAAAACAAGCTGCGTTAGAGGAAGAACAGGCTCGCTTAAAAGCTTTAAAGGTAGGCATACAGAATTTTTAATGAAAAACACTTTTCCTGTGTTCTTGTTGATAGCTTATTAGGAGTCTTAAAGGAGCAAGGGGAAAAAACCAGAGTTACTAATACTGAACATGTACTGTTGGCAAAGTGCTGGAAGGTAGAATCTTATGTACACATGCCATACAACTTGTGGAGGGTTTGTTAAAATAGTTTCTGAAGGATTTGTGGTACCACTGACTTTTGTAACTATAAGTAGCTGACACTAGTGTGTGGAATAAATAAAAAGAATTCTTTAAGTTCTGCTTTACTTACCTCTAAAGTCACATACACAAATGTTGTTTCTGGATTTCTTACGCCAGCTCACTTTCCCAACAGGAGCAACGTCTAAAAGAACTTGCAAAGAAACCTCATACCTCTTTAACGACTGCAGCTTCTCCTGTGTCGACTGCAGCAGGAAGCATAATGACTACACCAGCCATTGATATCTTTTCTACCCCTAGCTCTTCAAACAGGTATGCTTAATGGTGTTGCTTCACTGAGGTGTGCTGCAGCTAGCATTTCCTCTAAATTTCTGCTGCAGAGTGTATGTTGCACAAGGTTGGTTGGTTGTAGAGTACGTTAATGATGTGATAAGAAATGATGTTTTAGGTAAAATTGATGGAAAAAATAACCTAATGCCATAAATAACATAAAAAGTTCATTTTCATCGTCCATTTGCATAATAGTTTCTGATAAGAACCAGCTGCTGACTGCCCTTGTTGCTGTTCTCAGTTGGTGAGCCAGACAGTTGAAACTAGAAAATACGTGTGCTTTGTTCCCAAAGAACCTTACAAGTTAGTTTGGGAAAAATCAAATAAAAACTCAGTTTGGGAGGTGATAAAGATAATACTGAATTTAATGTTGCATTTCTAGATCTTTAAAAGTAGAGTGGTAACAAATGTTCTTGCTAGATTTTCAGAAAAAGTAAAGCCTGAAACAGGCTTTGAAAGAAGAGAGGCAGGTTTTCCAGTCTTGAGTTGTATCTCTGTCTACAAGGACTTGCAAAGATAGTGCAAAAGTACTCACTGCATGCTAATCCTGATCTTTGACTAGCAGGAACTGTTGGTATGAGTAAGCGTGTGATCTTTATTCTGTAAAATACCTGTCAAATCAAGCAGTAGTAGAAGGTACAGTGCTTTTGTCAGTATAGGAGGAAATAGCTCTCTGAAGGCATATTTTTGCTTTGGGTGTGATCCTAAACATAAAGGATTAGTTGTTCTGTTAGAGCTCACATAAGAATCTACTTGCTTCCTTTAGCTTTTTGCTGTTCTTTAAAAGCAGTCAGTGCTTTGACAGGCTTCTTTCCCTATTAGAAAGCAGCTGTAGGAAATTACTGAAAGTAGCTGAATCACATATAAGGAGCTAGAGAATCTGCCAGTGTTAGTAACTGAAAGACCTTCTTGAAAAAAGGTTTTCTTTTAAATTACTTTTTAGAGGCCAAAATATTTGAAATGGGCGTATGCTTTGAACTAGTAACTCAATATCTGATCCTGTTTCTTAAGAGGTCTGAAACATAGAAACACCTGATAAAGCTTCTTCAAATCATGTTACATAGCGAGAAATGCTACATAGTGAAGACAATAGCATTTTCTTCTAAAAAAACAAATGCTAGTCTGTCTTCATGTTTAAATTCAGCTGCTGGCAGTATGACTGCTATGAGCGAAGAACAGATTTTACAGCAGGAGCTGCCGTGAAGGGGATATGTTGGGTCATAAGTTCA
Source organism: Burhinus bistriatus (assembly GCA_013397275.1). Taxonomy (NCBI): domain Eukaryota; kingdom Metazoa; phylum Chordata; class Aves; order Charadriiformes; family Burhinidae; genus Burhinus; species Burhinus bistriatus. The sequence continues at coordinate 111,961 of VYXH01005836.1, read as the reverse complement.
GTTGCTTGCTATTAGATGCAATGTGTCTGATTAATCCCTATCATTAACTTGAACAAGCTTTACCTTGAAAATTATTTGGTTCTGCTGTTCGCATTACAGGGCTGTGCCAGACCATGCTACTTTGTTATAGGAGCAATAGTGGCAGAGTGTGATTTCAGTCACTGTTGAAATGGTAAAAACTGAATGATACAAGTGATTGGGTCAGCAAGAGAATACAGAGAGATCTAGGATGTGGCTGCTAGCATTTAAACTCTTGTGCCAATCTCATTTGGAAAGGTGCTTGGATGACACAGTGACTTAGCTTCTGTCTATAGTAGCAGCCATACGTGCAAATTTTCGTTCATTTCATGTGCTAAAAAGTTCTCGGTGAACAACAGTACTTCATTTTTTTTTCAGGACTAATTTAAGGTATGAAATAAGCTCTGCAGGAGGATGGATTTTACTGTTCCTATTTGACTCTTGAAATTATTGCAGTGATTATATTTAAGACTTCACTCTTCATTTCTGTGTGATGTTCTTAGGCCTCAGTTTGGTTTTGAATAGTCTAAAATGTGAATTTAAATGAATTTTCTTTCATATGACTGATGTGTGATAAAGTGTTTCAAGGTTTCTTGTATTTTGCTTTCCCCAAAGTTCTTCAATAGCTCATAGATGTTGGCCAGTTTCTCAGCAGTGGTTGACAGTGGAAAGATACAAGTTGTGGAATTCAGATGTAACGTTTTGGTGGTGCAACCTGTTAGAATTCATTCTGTCAGTCTGCTTTTGTCATACTCTAGGGCTTTCAGGAGGTTATTTTAAAAGCTGCTGAAGATTGCAGATCATAACAGGCTCTAGCTCTGGTGTTGGACTGTGAGGAAGATGAGAAGGCTGGTTGTCTTTCTGTCTTAGACAGCTTTGACAAAAGTCACTTGGCATAACATAGAACTTAGCTTGCTAAATTAACACTTTTCTGCATAACTGAAAATGTAAAGTTCACCAGACTTTCTGATTTGGGCTTAGTTCTATACACTTTGTAAGAACCAATTTGTAACAAAGCTTTCCTTACTGTTGACAGTCGCTAGCATTTGCCATGTATTGAAAACTGTGATGTAGTTCAAACAGTTGTATTAATTTGTCTTTGTAGCACTTCAAAGCTGCCAAATGATCTGCTTGATTTGCAGCCAACTTTCCATCCATCTGTACATCCTATATCTGCTCCTCCACAAGTAGGAAGTACCTGGGGAGGTAAGAATTCTGAATCGGATTAAGGTTCTAATTGCTGTGGCCATGTTCCTGTAAATGTTTCCCCTAGTCTGGGTTTTTTCTTCCCTAAAAACAGAGATCTTGCAAAGACAAGCTACAAGTGGATGAAGGGAGCAGAAAAAGTCAAATCTGGGTATGAATTAAAATAATGTAGCAGCATGTTGTGATTACAAAGAATTTTGATATTTTGATAAAGTTACTTTAATTGTTGACTAGCTCTGTCAACCTCAATTGCTGTCTTCGAGTCACATAGCAAGCTACAGAAAGTTAGCTGTGAGAAGAGAGTTCCGTGAAGATGTCTGCCAGAGAGCCCATGTTGCGTACATGGGAACTTAAATACAGAATTTTTTAAATACACTTTTTAAATTTTGACTAATGTTAAATCAAATTTGCAGGTGATAGTAGAGCAGAACTTGGATGAGACCTGAAAGGAGGCAGTTGTGACAACTATGCACAGAAAGCAAGAAAATCCAGAGTTAGTTATTGGAAACAAAAAAAAGGCACCTCTTTACAAATTCTCCACTATATTTCACTTAACTACAGAAGCAAATTAGCAAAAAACTGGGGTTGGATCTCTTTAAGTGAAGAAACAAAATTTATAAGGAACTCTTCCCTCTGAAATTTACTTCAGAACATCCAAATTATCGATCTGCCCAGTTGCTAGGATGAACTGAATGAGATGTTACATTATCTTACTGATACAGGCAAATCCTTAAACCAAGAAGGCAAGCAGGACCGTTCTAGAAAGTCATTAATATTGTGCCTCAAGATCAGTTTGAGTGTTAGAGCATTTAGTCATTTACTCAAAGCCTTTTTTCTTTATGCTGCTTTGCAGTGTTCCAGAATACTTCTGATATGGGTAACGTTACCTGCTTACACTGTTGGTTATACTGGTGGAGAATTAAAAATCTCTAATAAAAATGTTTCTTTTTATTTTGCTACATAAATGACACTTAATAAAATAGCAAACTCCTGAACTATGTTGCTATTTCCAGATTCTTTTTTTTATAAATCAGATGCTTGCAAAAATGCTTTCTTTTATGATGTTAAAATCTGGGACTTGCTACTTCAGAAAGTTTTGTAGGCATCGGAATAACCCTGTTCTGAAATTTTACTTCACTATTTCTTACGAGCTGTAGCTTTTCCTAAACAACTTCCCAGTTATCTAACATATCTTCATAATAAGCAGTGTATGTATTCTACTTTCCTATTTACTTTTTGCTGTGTGCTCTGCATTTTGTGTACCTACTCACATTTATTTGTAGGGAAATAACGCACAGTTTTGAGTGACAGAGGCAATACTAATATGTGTGATAGCTTCAGAAATAAATAAAAGTAGTTTACTTGTCTTTTAGTTTTGCTGAGCAGAGCATCTTTTGAGAAGGATGGAGTGAGGAACGGATCAAGTTATACAAACAAATTTCAATGTTTGAGAGGCTAAGAGTTTAGAAATGGAGAAAAATGCTTTGCTCATCCTGTTTGCTTTCTGGAGAATATCTTCTTTTTCAGCTTGCCCTATTTGTTTCATGGGTGAGAGATAGAAGGGGAAATTATCTTCCTCTTGAAGGTCACGTCACAATCTAGCATTGCTTTATTAACCTAAAATTGAGCCTGGAAGTGTGTGTGTGTGTGTGTTCAATGTTGTGTTACTCTTGGTAAGAGTCTTCAGTAACAGTCATTGATATCCGCTTACTATTGACACATTTCTAAATACTTCTAAGATTTAATTTAACTGTGAAGATTTTGGATTGTCTGCTAAAATTTTAGGCTAAAATTCTGGGATCAGCATTTTTTGTTACCTTTCATGAAGAAAGAAAAAAACATAAAAATCTCTTCAGCTTTACAGACATGAACACTCACCTCACATAGGTGAGGTAGATAAGAAGTGCTTTCCACATTTTACAGATGGGGAAATCTGAGCAATTAACTGACTTGTCCGAAGTCATACGGCAAGTCAGTGGCAGAGCCAAGAATGGAACCTGAACTATTTCCAGTCCTGTGCTCTAACCACTGCACAGCATCCCTCCCTTAGGTAATTTTCTGACATGATGATGTTTGTATTTGGTGTATATGGGTGACTTTGAGAAGAGTATTGAACCAGCTACACGTTGCAATGGACTAAAATCAGTTACTGTTAAAAATATTATGCGGCAACTCTTAGGGATGTAGTAACAGGATACATTGTTACAAAGGCATTATATTTGGGTTGCTGCCTTTTGTCTTGCACTTCCAAAAATGTTAAAGCTAATGAGATTAAAAAATCCCGGAGGATGGGTTCTGTAATTGCATGTTTTGAGTTTACTTTTTCAAACTGTAAGAGATGCCAATGAAAAACCTCTGTCATTGTTTTGTCAGCTAAAATACTTCTAGTTAGGTAACTTAAAGGTAGAAGTTTGCAAAATTCAAATTACTCTTTTAAATGCACCTGAATCATTAATGCCTGATGACAGCCTGAAAGTGCAGAGTGATTCCATTGACACAAACAGATGCCATGTGTATTCAAGAATGAAATTGGGCTTTAGAAATGTTGAGGTGTTGCTGTCAGGAGACACAACAATTTTTAAAATCTGAATATGCAAGGATATATATTACCCAAACCCAATTAATTTTTAGTTACCTTTGTCCCTAGCATTTGGCAAGTTTTGAGACTCAGGCAGGATTGAACATACTGGCTAGAATTAGAACAAGGCAGACGAGCGAAGAGTCTGAGAACAGATTACACTTCTGAGAAAATCTTGGTAATCTAAAACTGTGTTGCTTTGTCTTACTAGTCAAAACACATAAAAGTCCATATACAACCTTGGGATTTGGGAACAGAAGGCAGTATGTAGTAATTTTCCTGCTGAGTGCACGTGTAAAATAGTTCCAGAAGACAGTAGTTTCAAACAAATATGGTTAAAAACTTCTTGTCCTTTTTAGCTTCTTTCATATTGTTTTATCTGACTTGTTTATTGGGATTGTTCGGAGACCATTCCGGCTGTGTTTGATATATTTGCCAGCTATCAATTTGTACCTAAACTTCAGAAGCAAAACAAATGTATCAGTGTGGAAATAATCAGTTTGACTTATCTGTTTGGATTTTTTCCAATTACAAGGAGAACCAATAGAATCAGAAGAATGCGAAGCAGCAACAGAAAAAGTGAGCAGAGCTGATTAAAGGATGATCTGACCTGTTTTATTGTCAGATCTGTTTGTTCTACAGCTTCTAGAATAGCATTCAAAGCAGACAATGGTTTTAAGCAGTACCTGAAAGTAAGGACTCGGCTGAGACAATACAAAGTTTTGTATTGCTATTAATATATTACAAATACTACATTAGCTTGTTCTGCTTATCCTTTATTCAGTGTTTGACGCTGTCATTTTGCTGACTGAATGATTTAGAAAAAGGCTTTTCAAGGTACTTTGCTCATTCCTGCAGCAGAGCCAAGCAATTTGGGAGAGAAGTCAGGTCTTGCTGAATAAGATACCTTGAGCTTGCAGAAAATCAAAGGGTGTATTAAGCCTGCAAAGAATAATACAGTTATGGCTTTAAAATTTCATTTTCCTTTAGACTTGCATAAGATTGAAATCTACATGTTATTAAGCTGTGTGGGATTTATAGCTAAGAATCAGGAGGTCAGATTCAGGGAGAGAAAATAACTTACAATTTGAAGCTGCTGCACACATCATGGTAGTATTTACAAGAGCTGCAGACAAATCTAATCTAANAAAAAACACAAAACAAAATCAACCAAAACCCACAAACAAAAACAAACAAACAAAAAAACCCAGGCCAGAAACTGAAGTGCTCAAGGAATCTCTCCTATAATTGTTATTCAGACATTTCTCTAGTGGGTTTGCCTGGAAGAGTAAGTTGCAGTTCTAGGCACTGTGATAAATCAAATAGGGCTAGATGCAACTCTTGCTAGTCTCACTAGCGAGTTCTTGAGTTTTCCATCAAGGATTTGTGTGCTTTGAAGCCAGACAGCTAAATCACAGCTCCTTCTGTCAACGAGTATTGTAGCTGCCTTTCCTATCCTGTTTATCTGTTGGATCCTGGAACGCGGGAGTATTTTAGCTTGGCAATTGTATCCATCCTCAGGAAACCTCAAAACTCTCCTATACACCTTGGGAAGTGACTCGCATAGATCCATGTTTCCTTCATTTGCCAGTATGGTCTGACAGGTTTTTTTAATAAGGAACATTTTCCTTGTCACTGCTCACTGGCTGTTGTCCCTCAAAGCAGAGCAGGTTTTTTCTTGCTTGCAGCTAATGGTGTATCTACAACAAGCTTATTGCTCCTGATGCCCCAGGTAGTAAGGACAGTGCTTTTGTCCTGTGTGCTACCTTGCTGTATTCATGGCTCTTGAACATTTCATGATGCCTAGTAACAACAACAACAACAAAAAAAAAAAGTCTATAAGCACAGTTTGAAGAAGGAGGAACAGTACAGCTCCGTTGTTTTGGGTTGTTTGCGTTTTTAAAGCTATCCTCCAGACTTTATCCTCCTGCATCGAATCCCGGCTTGGCACCTGCCAAGCATAACAGCACTAAGAGGCGGTCTCTGCTCCAGAGAATTTGTTGCAAGTGTCAGGAGGTGACTGAGTGAAGCAAAAAGTGATGGTGTTTAAAGAAGAATAACATACTAACTTTCAGTATAAAACACACTATGGAAAAAGCACACTTTACCAAGATAGTATTAATTTAAAAAAAAAAAAACTAGTAAATTTGTAGCTAATATCTGTAGTATTTTTCTTGAGCAGAGAACAGATAATTCTGGACAATCTGAAAATGAAATAATTAGCTCAGTCATCCCAAGTTTAGAGATGTCAGGAGAAAACTGTACTTCCTGGACTCTTCTTAACTCCTACTCTAACTCTACTATACCTAGGAAGCATGTAACTAAATCCATCTCCGTTTTCTTCTTTCTCTTGCTCTCTGGAATTGAACAGATCCTTTTTCTGCTACTGTTGATAGTGTTGATGATGCCATTCCAAACCTAAATCCTTTCCTTACAAAAACTAACGATGCTGCTCATCTGTCTGTGTCTTCTGATGTATCTACTTTCACCAGTAGGACACCCACACATGAAATGTTTGTTGGTAAAGTACCATTTTAAACTAATTTCCTATTTCCTAAAAATTTTAACATTATTTCAGTTTCTAAAGTATATTTATGGGGCCTTTCAGAAACTAAAAGCTGGTCATTTGGGGCTCATTTTGTGCTATGTTAGAAATTGATTTGGTAACTGTGCTGTGAAAATGGTGGTAAAATCCTTTCTTGGCTATCTAGATGGGATTCTACCTGACATAAAGGAATTTAGTTATAGCTAAAGCAGTTGTTTGAGTGCAGTTTTACACGCACTTTCTTATGCATAGGAATTTTAAGGTAAAATACTTTGTATGCCTGAGAATGAAAAGAAAATACTACTACTTTGTTCCTCAGGTTGAAGTGTTCTTTTTAAATATAGGAGCTTAATCTAATTTTTTTTGGTAGTGGGTGTTTTTTTTCCCCCAGTCATGTTGGCATTAACAAAACTGGAAAAGCCATGTGCTTCCTGGTGCATGGTCTGCTCAAACTGTTTGCCCTACTAGGCAATAAACTAATGACTCACCTTTTTAAAACTGTTGAAATCTTACTTTGGAGATGATTCAGCATGACTGTCATATTAGAAATCCTTCTAACATTTCTGTTGGTACAGCTAGATAGTAATTTGATTACTTTTCAATATGAAGAATTAAGTTAGCTTTCATAGACTAAAAATCAATTAATTACGTGTCAGTTCTGTTCTTAAGCAAAGCTAGGTTTAAAGACAACAGGCCTTTCTCTTTGCAGGTTGAACCCCACTAGAATCGATCACAAATGAATCCAGACTCTTAAAACAGAGATATTTGATATCTCTGATACTTGTTAACAGAGATAAAGGAATCTCTTTAGAGGTACTCATACCACCTGCGCTTTGTCACCTTAGCTAACTGGTTTCCTAGCTTGTCTTTGGTTAGTGGAGAGAGAAGGCAAGCAAGATCTTCAAGCACAAGAACTCTTGCTGTGGGCTTCTCTCCACAACTCCCAGGGAGGATTAGTTGGCTGAGGCAGTAGTACACAAATATTTTAAGCTGGTACTACTCCATAATAATCTGGCCTATGCTTCTAATTGGCCTTTCCCACATTTCAAATAAAACTTGTATGGCTGCTTGTGAATGTAGAATGATCATTTGAAATACAGCTTTTTTTTTTTAGTAAGGTTATTACTCAATCAGATTGCTTTCCTCTGTATAATTTGTTCTGCCGTCATACAAAAAGTTGTGGCAGTGCAGGGCTGTGAACAAGGAGCCTGGTGGGCTTTTGTGGCACACGCTGGTTTTTGTATATTCATCACACGACAGCCCTGAAATCACTGGAGGTGGATGGCATTGATACATTGCATTCCCTTCCAGTGTCTCATTCTCTAAAGATATATGTAGAACCACAGTGTGACCTCCCAACAGACTGTTACATGAAACATAAATGCAGTTCTAGCTGTAGTACAAACAAGGTGCTATGATAATGTGAATGTGGATTTAAAATAACTCTTTCTGGTTCTTTAGATCATTACAATCCATTTACTGAACTAAATCCCTTTGTGGCAATCAAATACGAATCCACTATTGGGCTGTATCCTTATACTTCAGGTATAAGAAAAATGCCTTGGAGCTTTTACGCTCGTTTCTTCTGAGGGTGTAAAACATGGCATTTACTCAAAAAGTATTTTTCCTAATATAGCTGTAAGTTTCAAACCGTGCTTTCCCCTTCTGTGTTAGTGATAATGTAAACTTGTTTCTTACTGTATGTCTGATGTGTATTGATTTCATTCCATTGGTTCTGTTATTAGAATATATGTGGATTTATAGACTGACCTGAAATGAAATTTTTGAATAGCAGATAAACAGTATATCTTGGTTCTCTTTCTGTAACTCTCCCTCTTCTCCTTTCCTGGCTTTCTCTCTTGTGTGATATGCCTTATCAGATTCTTTTTGTGGTCCTCAAGCTTACCCTAATGCTTCTCATTTCCGCAATGAGCCTTCTTCTGTAGCTGGTCTATTTGGAGGTAGGTAATGGGGTACAACCTTACCACAAACACAGAAATTTGAATGTGTTGTGTGCCTAGAACTAGTAGGTATGTTATTGGCTACAGAAGTGCATTATTATAGCGGCTCCAACTTTTATTCATGTGCTTGCGCTAGGTGTGTTGTCACAAATGGTAAATATTTTTTCAGTTTGTGCTAAACTAAGGCTTATTTAGTCTAAATGTGAAATGAGTATCTCCCCATTTCAGGATCTCTTGTAGTTTACATGTTGCTACATACCACACAAAAGACTTGCATGTTATAAGTAGCTTCTCATCTTACTCTACCTCATCGCTTTTAAGATAAAGGGATTGGGATGTTCTTGCTGCTTGTGGTATTTTCGTTGACATATTACTCTTAAACAGTGCACTAAAATAGTATAAAGCTTTTCAACAGAACATGAAAAAGAGGTATCCCCTGCATTAAATTACTGGCTAACCATCTGTGCAGCTGTGTAATGTCTGTATAGTAACCTAGTACTGATAGTGGTTCTGGAATACCATCCTGATCATCGCTAGATGAGCGGTGGACTGTGGCAGATGCTAATCTGCCTAAACCAGATTGAACAGGGAGTGTTAACATTGTTGCTGTACAAAGTTTAGGAATACCTTCAATAAATGGTTTGTGGAAGAGTTAGTTCTTAAAAGCACCATAAAGTCACATTTTGGTTTACTGTCTTTGAATAGAAATTAGCTAGAGTCATTTAACAAAAGGCTAAATGCTATGTATGACTCTGTTCCCTTTGTTCCATATCCAAAAGCAGGATGATTAGTTTCTGTCAAGTCTTGTTGGTTTATTCTCTCAAAGGAACTCTGTTAAAAATACTGACCTTTGCACCTTTCAAAACATCCATGTGAGACAAAATGCCCTGGGCTGGTGGTTGATACCAGGAGTAGGATTTGATCTTTTTCAGAGGCTGACCCAAAGGAGTCCTTTGTATTGTTTTGTCTTCTGGCTCCTCTCATCTCATTAGCTTCATAAAGCTTGAAACTTCCTAAAATGTGAGAGCAGGAAACTTGGCTTGTTTCAGTTAAGGCCATTTTCTAAAGAAAACTGAGCTATTGTAAGTCAAGCTTTCTGTTGGTACAGGCACAGTTTTAAGAGTTGCAGGACATCCCATCAAAGGAATTCCTGTCCACAGTTCAGAGCCTCTGAAATGGCTTGTTACAACTTGATGGTATATTTGTCATAAAGATACTCATTTTGTTTCGTTCTTTATTTAGTCCCTATCTTTCCCCACATTACTGCTTCCCATGTTTTGCTATATGCTGTTTTCTTTGATTTGTTTTTAATGAAAAGTACATTGTTTACATTCTTAGAGATGGATGCTTTTGAGTTATGAGTTGTATGTTCCTTTAAGACAAATAGGGAGGAACAGGTAATCCAAATTTGGTTTTTTCTGTGAAGTTTATGTTCAAGGATAACATCCTATAGTTATTAATTTTCTAGGGGAAATGTGACTTATTTCAGGAAAACAGTGAGATTGAAATGAGGTGCTGTCACAGCAAGCTAAATGAAATCCAAGAAGTATTCTTGGTCAGTTGTTTCCGCTCACAGTGATGTTTTACTGCTGAAGTATCTGTGATCCTTTTCTTTAATTTCTCCATAGCATCAAAATTTGTTAGAAACCAGAAGAGCTTGTTCTCAAGATGGCATTGCATTTTTGGGTTGCTTTTCATATAAAGAAGTAATTACTTCTGTAATTGTTTGAATATTAAGATGTACATGCACACATGCATGCATAGACTTGTGTGCATGATGACAATGTTAAAACAAATATTTTAGAAACAAATTGATATTTACTTCCTTATTACCAAACCATCAACTTAATACTGCCTAACGTCATAAGCAGTGCTTTATACTGCAATAAATTTTTGAAGTGTTGAAAAAATTGTATATTTGGAGAACACAAGCAGATTGCATCTGCTTTACAAATACGTAGGAGGAGACAAGTGGAGTGAGGTCGGACAGGAATGGGGGTTAAAACTTGGCTTTAACTCCTCATATCTTGTCATAATTGCTAGAAACTTAACTGCAAAACATGGTCTGCCGCAAAATGTGTGTCCAAAAATAACAAAGTAAACATTATGAAAACCATTAGTAGTAAGAGCGTCTAATCGGAGGCATGACTAGTCATCTTGGGACAATATGGATCTTGCTCCAGTTGTATATGAGCGCTGCTCAACTAATATAAAACACAGAGAGAATAATCTTCAGGCAGGTAATCTTGAAACAGATTCTGTACCCAGATAGCTTGTTTTCCTGGAGAAGCATGGTGATTACCTCCTCAATAAATTTATTGTAAATATTTGGTAAAAGGATAAGGATGATGTGACTAGTTGGTCCAGAGATTTAGCAACTGGGGGGAGGAGGAGTGTCTTTTATGGCCTGTCTGCCCAGTTTTTGAGGCAAAACCTTTCTTTGGAGGAGTAACTCCAAATAAGCTTCAAATAAACTGCTTCCAGCTCTCTTACATGCTTCTCCGTGTCAGGGTGTAATCTGGACTTTTGAGGTATTCCTAGTCTTTCTGTGGTACTTAAAAAATCTACGTACTTATTTGGCTTGTCTTGCATAGAGAAGGTGGATTCATGGAAAATGCTGTATAAAGACATTCAACTTTTCTTTTTCCCCACAGGCTTCACTCCATCTCCTGTTGCTCAACCACAGCCATCAGCTGGCCTTAATGTTGACTTTGAGTCTGTGTTTGGAAACAAATCTTCTAATGTTGTCCTAGATTCTGGTGGTAAGACACTTATTCAAATAGATGACGTATGTCCTTCAACTTTTTGTTATTCTTGAAGTATAAATCTCTGAATCTGTATTTACTCATACTGCTGTGACACTGTTCCAGCTGAAGAAAAGAAAGCTGACTTTAGAAGGCCAGTAGCAGCGTTCATCATCCAGTTTTTCTTTGATAATCAAACAGTTTTTCCTTACACGCTATTTGTATGTGCACCCCGCTGAAATGTTTACATTCATTTCCTTCACTTAAATATTTTGTGCATTAAACCTTCACGCAGTGAACAGCCTTTGTTTTTACATGCTGTCAAGTGAAATTAAGTCTGTATTTGTAGAGTGTGGTCAGAAGACGTAGAGTTAAAGCTGCATCTTAATTTTATATATCTGTGCAACGCATTTTTGGACCTTTGCCTACACATTACTCTTTCAATGTTAAGATTATTTCAGAAAATGATAAATTATCAAAACATACACAATTAATTTGGATTGCAGTCACAGTTAATATTCTTTCTGTTCTTTTGAGCATCTGGAAAGTAAATACTTTTGGGTCTTTTGACACTGGACTCTTGACATCCTATTCTTTTTGGGCAAACCAGTGATCCGCTAGAAGGAAATAGATATGCATTTTTATAAGAGTGAAATAATTTAGATATCTATTCTTTATTTTGTTTTACATTTTGATTGTTTTACAGTCATTGTGAATCCATTCCATGTAAAAGTGATGTCATGTAGGTTAAATTAGTAAAGTGAAATCTCCTTTCTGTAGTATGTATGTCCTTTATTAAGAGGCTTAATAAGTTTTACCCTTCTTGCATGGTGTAGCACTACTAGGTTAAATTTTGTATTTTAGCCCTTGTGTTGAACTTACTGTCTGTGTAATTGAATGTCACGACATTCATGGGAGGCCTGTGATTCAAATCACTTCTTTTATGTTTATCGTTCCAAGGCTTTGATGAACTAGGTGGTCTCCTAAAACCAACAGTGGCCTCTCAAAACCAGAGTCTTCCAGTTGCCAAAGTACCACCTAACAAATTAGTGTCAGATGATCTGGATTCATCTTTAGCCAATCTTGTAGGCAGTAAGTATTGAACTACTAACACGTAAATACTTATTTAATTCTTTTAAAGGATTAGTATTTCAATGGTATCTTTTTCTGCTTCGTGACAGATTTGGGCATTGGAAATGGAACTACTAAAAAGTGAGTATGCTTAATCAAAGGTTGAGCATTTCAGTTTTCTTGATAGTAAAATTTTATGAAAGTACAGGTTCAAACCTGTGTGTAACACCATAATGTTAACTTTCGGAGCACGTTTGGGATTGTTCTTTGGTTTTTTTGCATACAAGGTATAGCGAATTACTGAGAGCTGTTGGAAGGTGACTGTAGGCTGAGTGGTAGTAAAGTGGTAACAACAGACAAGATGTCCTCCTGTCTCTGATTCCTTTCAGGCTTCGTATATATTTAGGAAATTACTTTATCAAAATGTTTCTTTGTAGTTGTAGGTAATCTTAGCACACCTTATAAATACTTTGTGTGATCTGAGGGTGTGCACAGCTGTACTGAAGATTGTGAAACTACAACCTCTGACTTGTGGTTGACCTTTAGAGAAGTGAATTTGAAGCAGGACGTATTCTAGCATAACGAACATCTGCTCTAGCAGTGAAGTTGATGTGATTAGCAAATTTCAGGCTTATCGGGGCCATCTGTGCCAACTCTGAAATCATTCAGAAATCTAGTATGCAGTTGCTTCTAACTAAACTATCTTGACCCAAGGAAAGTCAGCTAGACTAACTTACCTATACTGGAGGACGTGACTGAGACTAGGTAAAGCTGAGGTGGCTCATGTTGAACATCTTACATTATTTTTCCTAGCCAAAACAACCTGTCGTGAGAGCTCTTATCTTTGCTAAATGAGCTTCTTCACTAACAAGAGTCCACATTTCCAAGAGGAACCGTTGTTTACCTGAGGGAGTTTTGTAAAAAAATCCAATGTTTTCTAACGATTCTTAAAAAAATTTATTTGAAGTGATGTAAACTGGACTCAGCCAGGTGAAAAGAAACTAACAGGTGGTTCCAACTGGCAACCCAAGATTGCACCTACAACTGCGTGGAATGCTCCAACGTTGGTAAGCAAATACTCATTTTAAAACAGTGAGTTCCTTGCAACTTAGATATGTGGGCTGACGTATAACAGAGAAATATGAAAGTGATCTATAGTTGCAGTAAAAGGGTAGTAGAAAATTGAAGAAGTGCTCAGTTTGAGATGTGTACTGCTTGGATTTGTTTTTCTTAGCTGAGTGGTTCTAGTAAATAGGTTCTGATGTGACATGTGCAGGTTTAGCATGAAGTTCAGTAGTGTTTGACCAGGCTCTCTCATGGCAGGATAGCAGCCTTCATGTTTCACTCAACTGATGTAAAACTCTGAATTCCAGGGGGGACACACTTTGCAGTCCAGAAAAGTAGAAGTGTGAAAAGTATGTTCTTCAGATGCACTAATATGTCAAGTGTGTGTAACACTACAACTCGGCCTACAATGGGCCGAGGGCTTTATCCTCTTGATTCCTTGTAGAGGTGTCTGTGCAGTGATGTGGGCTATAGCTTTCTTAATGTACGCAACTGCTGCTTTCCTGCCCCGATATGTGCAATTGTTTTTAATGCATGTCAATTTTAGTGATCAACCTCATAGTGTCTACCGTAGCAGGTAGTATTGGCAAGGATTTTTTGCATAGTGTGTAGAGTGAGGGTTCTTAATTACAAGCCAAAAAAAAAAAAACCAACCAAAACCCAAACCCAAAGAGGTTAAGAATCTATCTGAGTAGTTTTCACAATGCTAACAGAACACTTTTGCATGTGAATCCTACTCGCCCTTTCAGCAGTGACCTGGAGAACTGTACATGGACAGAACAAGTAACAAACTGCCCCCGAGGATTTATTGCATCTGACTCTCTAACTGACTGGGGGAGGTTGATTCCATGGTGTAATAATACAATGGCATGGATTTGGAAAGAGAGCTTGTCTCCCTGGATCCCCCACCTCTTCCCTACTGGGTGTCCTTTATCAACTCATTACATTTATGTAGGGAGAAATGTTTATGGACCTTACCGGAGGGTGTGTAGATATTGAAGAAACTGTAACTACTCACCTGCTTTATTGACTGGTGGTTTGAGTTTACCTTGTGTGCTTGAATCTGTTTAATAACTCATGTCTCGTATATACATCTTCTTGTGATAAGTCATTACACTTAAGAGCTTTTATTATTTAGAGATACTGTTGGGACACTACTCTCCCTGTGAAACTGTTCTATTAACATAAAAACCTTGAAACAGAAATAATCTGGGGGCGGGAGGGAAATTACTTTCCTCTGCTGGTCTATTTATTGTGGAGTTGCTGCTGCTTGCTAAATAAATATGCTTTTGAAAACAAGGCTTTCTTATCTTTGGAAAAAAGGCATATACCAAATAAATGGACTATGCAAAACAATTACGAACCTAATGATAATGACACTATCACAGGTGTATGTTGTCTCAGTAAATGACTTGAATTACAAGAATGTGTTGGGGTAAACATTTAATGTATTTGTGAACTAAAATGCTATCTGTGTATATTCCGTTGTGTAAGTATTTGCTTCTAATCCAGTGTTATTGCATTATGTAATTGTTCTCCCTGGGAAATACAGAATGGCATGCATTTTCCACAATACGTAAGTGAAACAACCCACAGCCTTTTTGCAATCGACTGGCATGCTGATATTAACCACTGCTGTTGCAGAATCTCATAACCTTCTTGCTATTTACACATTTCTCATCTTAAAATCTTTGGTGTGCCAAAAATTGAGCTTTTCCTAGCATACACGAACTTCCTAGGTGGTCTGCAGGCTCTTGACTCGAATGATGGCATGGGAAATACCAAGATTATTTTTCCTTGCTTTAAACTGTACCATTTGCTGCCAGAGAGCTGGGGTGTGTGTCTGTGCTGCCTTTAATGCACTTGGTGAATTTTGAATGAAGATAAAAATGTTTGTGTTTGAATAACTGCATGAAACCTCACGGGCTTATGTTATACTTGGCACTTTATCCACGTTTATAGTAGATCTTGATTTTTTTTTTTTTTAAATTTAATTTTTTTTTTTTTTACTGGGGAGAGACCAATATGTCATTAATGCTCATAGAAAAAGAAAATCCATGCTGACAGTTTACAAAGGGCAAGCAATAACCTGTGCTTTCTGTCTGAGGAATGCAGTCTTTCATTTCAAAGGATTTTTTTCTGTATGTCAACAGTGATATTGGTCTTTCCCTGTATTCTGTTTTTATTGGAGGGTAACTCTGTAACTAAAGGATGGTAGGTCCATACTCAAGCACTCAAAAATAAATCTAGTCAGCATGTGTTTGTGTGTGTAGGTGTGGATACACAAGCAAAACAAACAAACAAAAAAGTAATTTTCAGGATAGCTTTGCCGGCTGTGTGAAATATATGGATAGCACACAGTCTAGATAATTCTTGATTGGGGAAATCTGTTCTGATGGCAACTGAAATGCCAGCGACGCTGGCTACTTTCTATGAAAAGGCAGCTGATACCTTAGGACTGAATTCAGAAGCAGCTTTGCTGATGTCCTGTTCTTGATGTTACAATTTCTCTGCTTTAATTAATCTAGTATAATTAATATTTTGTCACTTCCCTCTTTTCTGTATCAGTAATCTCTGTGTATCAAGAAATGCATACGGTCTTTGTCTTGTCATGAATAGCAATCCCCACAGCAATAGCATGAAGATTAGACTGTTTTTTCTTAAAGGAGAGACTAACAGGAGCTGGAGTGGATAGGCAGCAAGTTATATGACTATTTATAAGCACCAATTTATAGTCTGAAAAAAAACCCCAAACCCATGTTGTTTGTCCTTGTAAGAGTTCATACCAATTTAGAAAGTGGACAATGAAACTGTAGAACAAAGAATATGGTTAGGATATGAAGAATTGTCTTTAATATATTTTTCTTTCTAAGTTATCAGCTGGTTTTTTTTAAGTGTATGTTGCCAAGTTGTTTACAAAATGTAGCTTCACCCCAGGTTTTGTCTGTTGATAGCAAACTTACTGTAACTTCATAAAAGTCAGCTTAGGTTAAGGGTAAATATAAACACATCTGCAAAATACTAAGAGGACTTTTAACCTCTTCCAATTCGCTGTACTAAGTGGGTGAGTGAGAGGGAATGCAAGTTGGGTATTTATGTTAGAGCTGAATTTATATTGACGCATGGTAGGAGAATCCCCATAGCGTGTACGTTCTGGCTAAAGAGAAGAGAATTCCTATAATGTCAGCAGAACCAATGGTAATTTCATCTTAAGAGAGAAGTTTAAAGACTTTAAAGACTCCTTGTGTACCACTACTTCTGATTTTGAAATATAAGTATATACTTTATGGGATTAAAAGAATGTTTCTGCTTCCTGAATATTTTCTCTCAAACTTCTGTGTCTCATACTGTGGTCTTTAAACAGGATGCTGAGAGAATGGTCGTTTGCTATTTTATTTAGTCAGCCAGAATCCTAATAGGTTAAAAACAAATACATAATTACAGATTTGCCGAGATAGCCTAGAAACTTTAGCTTAGGTGTTGTATTCCATCTGAAATAGTTTGGGTACACTTTTAACTCCAAGGCTGCAAATCCTATTTATTCTTTGCTATATTCATAATAAGCTAAGTGCTGCAGGTTGACGCTTAGGAAGCGATGTCTTGTCAGTGTGCAGCCGATCTCCCCTCCTCTCAGTTCACCACTGTTTTTCACACCAGGCACCACCTGTCATGGCATATCCTGCCACAACGCCAACAGGAATGATGGGCTACGGGATGGTAAGTGGAGCTCCTGAAACTCGAAGAAGTCAGATGCTGTGTATCATTTGCTTATAGTTTGGTAGCGGTCGTTTTTCTGAATTATTTTATTGAAGACTGAATTTCAGCTCTTAGTGGTTTATTCTTCACCGAATCACTAAGTCCTGGTTTTCTGAACTACTTCAGGGCTTTTTGTCTGAAATTGTCTGCCCTTGCTTACCTCACTTAGTTTTTCATAAACTTTTTAAAATTAAGACAGTGTCTATTCATGGTGGGCTTTATTGGTGTAGAAATAAGTGTATCATGTGAGTATAGATAGCTACATTCACAACGGAAATGTTTTATTGGTGAAGTGAAATGTTCCTTAAATACTCGCTCCCAGCCTTGGCAAAAGGTATCTGTAATGATCGAGGCTACAAAACTGCAAGTTTGTGACACTGCCGTGTGTTGTGGTGTCAGTTGAGAATTGAACCTCTTAGTGATGCACTTAGTGATGCAGAAGGCTTTTGACATAAACCTGACCTTGCCGCTTCTTGCTGTGAAAACTTGTTCAAATTTTTGTTCATATCTCAGATTTTAAAATATTTCTGAAACGATATGCCTTAACTCTTCTTTATTAGTATGGTTTTTATGTAGCACAGCTTTGCTGGGTGAATGAAAGGAGAAAGAGCTTCCTTAGAACAATTATTCTGTTTAATGGCTCACAGATTAGTGTAATAAAACTAAGCTAAATGTTTCATCATATAATCAGATTAGATTAATGATTTATAATTTGTATATGCTCAGTAAGCGAACTGCAAAAGTGGCCAACTGTGTTCTTGAGGGTCTTCTGAGAGAGAATCATCTTCCCCATTACCCATCCGTGAACTCCTGTAGTATCTTCTGTGCAAAGTCGTTGTGGTAAAACTACTGTTAGTGTTCATTCAAACTTGATCTACACAACTTTTCACCGACAGTACTGGAAGCATTTTCTTAGTTATTTTGATTCAGCAGCTGGGGAAGGTAACATATTTAGTGCACAGAAAGTAATCTTGCATGTTTTGTAAAGCAGCTTTCATCGTGGGGCTTAAATGCCAATGTGAACTGGAAACTGGAATTAATAGGAGCTATAGCTCTGTTAACCTGAGTTGCTGTTTCTTGTTCAAAAGCGTGCAATGTCTGAGCAGGTGGGTGAGATGGGCCATTACAGAATGACTGGTAGGCTTTAGAACACATCCCGAAAACTGTCCTGCCTCATTCGGACTTTACTGGGGACATTTACTACTGGGAATCTCTGAAATGTTGACCCATTTTACAACCCCTGTGTTTAACTTTTTCCTAAGAGCAGTAGTAGGTAACCATAGTTCTGAGCAGGGCTGTTTCTAAGTGGCAGTCTCGGAGCAGGCTTTTCCCTGAAAGGAGGTTGTAGTGAGATGGGAGCTGGTCTCTTCTACCAAGTAACTAGTGACAGGACAAGAGGAAACGGGTTCAAGTTGTGCCAGGGGAGGTTTAGGCTGGATATTAGGAAAAAAATTTTCACTGCAAGAGTTATCAAGCATTGGAATAGGCTGCCCAGGGAGGTGGTTGAGTCACCATCCCTAGAGGTGTTTAAAAGTCGTGTAGATGTGGTGCTTAGAGACATGGTTTAGTGGCAGACCTGGTAGAGTAGGATCAATGGTTGGACCGGATGATCTTAAAGGTCTTTTCCAACCTAAATGATTCTATGAGTCTATACCTCAGCATTCCCTGGCTGCTGCTTCCTTTGTCTTCATTGTGCCAGCAGTTATTTTGAACTTACTTTTTTGAACGGTGTTTTCATCAGGGTCAGTTTCTTGAATAGGTTCACTATGTGATTGCCCAAACAGCTGCTTGGCATGATAGGAGGAGTACCAGGATTACTCAAGGAAAAGCTGCTTGGAATGGGGATTGCTTCAGTAGGACTGCTGCTGGGTATCAACCCAAGCCTGGGGGGAGTGCCAACAGCAGTGCCAGAGATGGGTGTCTACCTAAAATAAATAAAACCTGACTTCCAAGACCATTAATAGATGTTAAACTCTTAATTTGGCTCAGCCAGAGAGTGTCAGTAACACTTCAGGCTTTGATTGCATAATGACTTAACTTTAATTGTACATACAGTTCTCAATTTTTCTTGAACCCTGTCAGCTCCGCGTTGGTGTCTGTAAACTGTTCTTGTGCTTTTGGAGGCAGCCGGGGCAGTCCTGTCAGACCTCAGTTTTGGGAGCAAGAGGACCCACACAAATGCTTGTGCTTAAACAAGTATTTTAGTGTTTCAGATCTTTGCAGCAAGCGATTAAATGGGCTCAGTTGTTGCTGAGAGTATTCCTTGAAAAGGCTCTAATGTTCCTTTCTAGTAACCTTTATTTGCAGAATATTGTAGAAAGATCTTATGATTGCATCTATCAAATAGGACCAAGACTTTTCATCCATTTACCATTTTCTTTTCCTTAAATACTCGCAATGTATTTCTGCTGTGTGTGATTTGATGTTGTCTGGATTTTTTTTTTTTTAGCCATCACAGATGGGAGGCATACCAGTAATGACACAGCCAACTTTAATATACAGTCAGCCAGTTATGAGACCACCAAACCCTTTTGGCCCCGTACCAGGAGCACAGGTGTGTATATTCAAAATAATTGGTGCTAGGAACAAATTACAGCTGGGCCAGTTTCTTTAAAAGTATTTTAATATTTTTCTTGTGTTGGACAAATGTATTGCACAAGCCGCGTAGTTCACGTAAGGATTGCTTCCTAGCTTCTTACATCCAGCTTGGCAGCATCGAGTTTGTTTTACAGAAGAAAAGACGATAGTGTTTTAAGGCATTGTTTTTCTGGGAACGTGACGGAGATTATCCTCAATGCTTTAGTGAAAGGAGAAGAATAGTTAACGTCTGTGCTGTTTGATGGAGACAGGCTTCTTCACCAACGTTCACGTTCTCTGCTGCTTTACCTCGAAGCGTGGCTTTGTGAGATTGTGCTATTACAGCTTTTTCCTGAGCATATGTGGCACTGCTCTTTGACCTGTTACACTTGAAAGTATGACATTATAAATCTGGCAGTAGCTGTAAACTTGGAAAGTGAAAGCTGCGTGCTTATGTGACAGCATTTTGCAGGGGACAGACAGGGTGTATGGAGCCTTTGAAGTCTATGACTGTTACAGATGGGTTTGGAAAGAACATGGTATCAAACCTGGTGAAACTTCAGCCCCGCAACTGGTTGTTAGTACTCACCGCTCTCGGTGGGAGGCACATGGCACGGTCATCTAGTTTTAACCATTGTCTTCTCTAAAGGTCTCTGTATTCCTCTGTGTTTTTGCAGAAGACAGTATTTACAGCATAGTGAAGGTACTCAACAGCTAAACCAATCTGTCTGGCCTGTCCCTCTTAAGTAAGGCGTTACGTTAAGTGGAGTGTTCCTTACATTGCCTGCTTTTCTGCTTCTCGTATTATGTTGTGTATAGATTCATTACTTCACGTACTGGAATAAAAGAGCGTGCTGAAGCATTACTCGAACATTGAGAACAGACTTTATCAATACTGGAGTTAAATACATACCTTTTATTGGGGTTTTTTGGCAGACTTCTGTTGCTGGGAAGTTTCTGTCTGAACTCACTTTTTTAACCCAGTAGCCATGTGAAGATAGATTTTTGCAGTAGGAGAAACATTTAAAAATAAATAGGGGGGAGGGGGGATGGATGACCTTGAACGTCTTCATACTATTTTCAGAAAATACCGAGATTGTTAAGACTTTGTTGTGTTTGTGAACTGTAGTTAGAGGCAGAGCCAAGTTTAGCTGGCAGATTGGAACTCCGGTATTAACAGTGTGGTTTTAATTACCAGTCAAATGTTTCTTTGTCAAAGTTCACACTGCACTTCCTGACTCTGTTAGAAAAATGTAATATATTGGGACTGTGTTTTGATCTTATTATAAAGAGGTCTTGTCTTTTTAGGTGACTGCTTAAAAACATGCATGTATAACTTCACTTAAGTATGTATTGGTGTAAATGTGTTTTGGGGACCAAACTGTGGAGGGAAAAGAATTCAGCAGTGGGTTGGAGAGGAAAAGAGCCTCAAACCTTTCTCCAATGCCTGAATCTGATCCTTTAACATGGGAGGCGGGCAGTATGTCCATTTTTCTCTACTAAAATAGATATTTTTTTTAATTTTTTTTTTAAAAGGCTTTATTTGAAAGGGACGCTGTTAGATTTCTTTGGCTAGAAATGCAGTTTTCAATTGACTCTCTCTTGGACTCCTGAGACCTGCTTTGCACATTCACTGTCACTTCAGACATGATTTGGTATCCTTCACGTGGATTTTATACTATTTCAGGGGGGAAAAGTGTGTTTACAAGACTTCTTAAATAGAGAACAAGTTAAAGGATCCTCAAGCATAAGAGATTTTTTTCTGCAATTCCCAAAACATCAATTTTGAAATGTCCCTTTAAAAAATAACTAAATCTGCCTACCTGCCTAACTCAGTTATGAACAGGTAGGTAGGTCTGAATAGGTAGGTGAGCCTTTCTGCTTCGTTTGACATTGCAGGGCTTGGTCTAGGTTGAATCCCAGCTGGCTGTCATAACAGGAGAAAGAGGAATTAGTCACAAGTGAGGTGTGCGGAGCTGTATTTATTGTGCTTATCTGACAACAGGTTTGGCTCCTGTGAGAATTAATTTGATAGAAAACACACCCCTTTGAATTGGCATTTGCTGTGTGACCAGGAAGGGTTTTCCCTGAGACGCACAGTCTGCGTTGCTTGCAGGTGTTGAGTTTTCAGAAGTCTGACATCAATAAAGCAACTTAAATGAAACAAAGGCTACATGCGAGAGCTTCTTCCCCATACGCAGTGGAGGTGGCACTTAGTATAGCCACGGAGGGGAATTACAACATTACTACAGTACATCTACTGCATGCTTAGTCTTGAGGTTCTTCTGAGAGCATATTTGTCTATTTAGGTTTAGTTAATACTCCTGTTGTGCTAGAAATAGGAAAATAAAGAAATAAAAATGTATGTTCTTGGTGTAAGTAAACAAAGCTTAATGAATAATGTTTATCTGAAAGGCACGCAACTCAAACTGCCTACATCCCAAGTGGATCACTCTAACCAGCATTATTCTAATACAGCTTTTGTCCATGGTGTCATCACTGCCAAAAATGAAATTGTTTTTCATATTTACATTTAAAGCACCAGATTATATCACTTACCTCCAGTCTGCTCATAGATCTTGGTTGCTGTCTGCGGTAAAAAAACTTGAAGGTACTTCAAAGCACAATGACAGATACGAAGTTGTTGCTGAAAAATTATATTGCCAAGTTGTAGTGTGTTGGGAACTCCTCCTGATTCATATACAGAGTGGTAAAATAGGCATCCCAATGTTGTCCAGTTTCTTTATAATTTAAACTGGTGTTCCTAGCTTGATACTCTTAAGGATTTGTCTTAATAAATACACTTTTCCTACCTCTAGACATGCCTATTTTGCCTCTCTTTCAAGTGTTCTGTTTACATGCTTGCAACTTTATTTCTAATTGTTGCTATCAAAAGCAAGGCTAGTTGCGGTTTTCTTAAGGGCAAAATAATTTGAAACGAGACTAGAACAGTTGCTGCTTTGAAAGGTGCAAAAGTTATAGTTTTAAAAGAAACTGGTGCGTACCTTTTTTCTTTGAAATCACTTATCTTGCATTAGGGTCAGTATTTCCTGGTTGAGAAAGAAAATCATAGTTTTCATCATGATAAAATAGCAGGCTTTTCTCACTGCAAAATATTCTATCGTGCTACCCAGAGCAGTGAGAATGGTTGGAGTTGTGTGATTAAATTTAGCTGGCGGGGAGGAGCTTGCGTGTATGAGAAAGGAACAGGCTGAATCAGTGGTCCAAACAAGGGTAAAGAGTAGCCAGAGTGATGGCAGACGTGATACAGTACAGCAAAGGCAGAATATTTCAGACAAGCCAGATGTGAGTCGTGCAGTTAACGGGAATGTAACTACCCATTGTAAGACCTGAGGGTCGTAACGCACGGCAGCAGTGCTTCAGTGTTCACCACCAAAACCATTATCGTGTTGGCTAATATAAAAGTGGAGTACTGCCAAATCACTGGTATGCCTTTAAGTGTTATATATTCTGGTCTGATTACCCTCAAAAGGACACAGCCTCAGGAGGGGAAGCAGCTGGGTGGTGAGAATTCTAAGATTTAAAATAGAATAAAGAAATTATTCAGCCTACTTCCAGCATCTGTGTGAATTGTAACGCTGCAGTTGTTAACGTCACTGAATTGTACAGAAAAATAGTAGGAGTGATCGCCTGGTGATGATGAAGAATAGGTAAATGTGCAAATGAGGAAATCGGTTTTGTGGGGGTTTTTTTGGTTTGGTTTTTTTTTTTCTTTATTGTCTTATTTGAGACTGGAAGAACAGGGTATGAAGTTCAGGACAGACTTATGCCAGAAAGTAGATCTTACAGGTGTTCCTTTTGGCACGTTAATCCTAAAATATATGCTAAAACAGCTTGACAGACTTCTTTAATGAGAACCCGGTATCTAGCTAAGGATGGGAATTGGCACAACGCTCACTTATGGACGGGTTCTTCTGTGTTACTGGGACTCGGGGGAGTTTTTGTCTTTGTTGGAAGCAGCGAGAAGTGACGACTGCTGTTGGAGGTGAGGCTAAGCTTTGGGTCTGATCCAGCACAGTACGTAGCATTTCAGATCACCCAAGCGCTGGGCAGTAAGGACACTTAAGTCCACGGTTTTAGGGGTATTAGCCCTAGAGAAACTGGTGGCCAGTGCTGTTTTAAATGCATCTTCTTAGAAACTGCTAAGGTAGGTTCTGGTTTTCAGATAAATTCATAAGCGGTGTTCTGGATAGATGCAATGTAGGAAACTGTCTTAACTATAGTTTCCACATTTTTTTAGGCCTCCTTCTTAATAATTAGAGGAATCTTGGTAAAATATGTATTTAGTGTAAGGTACTGTGTCTTGTCTGAATTTGGCTGGGGCATCTAGGAAGTAGCAGTGTCAAGTTTTTTCCCAGTATTTAACCCGAACAGGCTTCCTTGAAATTTCACCTCTGTTTCTGGTTACATGCTGATGTTACACAAATGACAGAGCTCTAAACCTACCAGTCTTCCACACTGCTTTCAAACTGGGACATTACTTTGGACTTGATATCAGTTGGAGATTTGCCAACTCACTTTAATGGGGCTTTTAATATGGAACTTCAAGCCATTTGACCACGAAGAGGAAGAATGTCTCCTGAAATCAAGTCGCAGCAGGCACGGCTTGCTGAAGTGATCACTCTGTTGGACTTCATCGTTAGTCTGGCTCAAATCCTGGAGAGTGGTGGAGTGTGTGAGCTACGGCTTTCCCAAGGGAAGAACCAAGTTTAAAAGGGAACTTCTGACATCCCGAAACTGCTTCTCAAGCACTTCCCATTCTGTCTTATGACTCTTCCATAATCTGTTTATGGGGACTGGATCCCAGTGTCCTGTTGGGACTGGGTTTTTGGGAGGGAGATGAAGATTCCAACCCAGATAGAGAGTACTGATCCTGAAGGAACTCCTTCTCCCCACATGGTTTCTGAGATAGATGTTAACGTGAAAAATTTGAATTCACAATGGCAATATTTACACGCTGGGCACTTCTGCAAGCAGTTCCCATAAGCATGTTCCCTGTCATGCGTAGGTTGGCAGGCAGTCGGTATTTCCAAAGGAAATACGTCTTCATGTGATGTTTTTTGCAATGGGTATAAAGTGCAAGTATGCACTGGTGGTTAGTGACTCAAGTATTTGTAAACTGTTAAAGCGATGGAATCCGAAATGGAGAAAGTTGACTGTTTTATTTGTAACTGCAAAAGCATGCAAGCTCTACAAGGGAGGAGGGCAAATAGAATTTAATAAAGCACCATTTATAACAGGGAAAGCACTAACAAAGAAAGAAAAGGGCTAAAAAAAATTAAAATAAATCAACAAATAGCAGATACTTCTGCAATTACAGCCTGCAGATTATGGGTCCCTTCCAGCAGCAGCAGCTGGAATGCCAGTATTACCCACTTGTAAATTATGTGCTTTATATAGCTGAATTTGTAGCGTGGTGCTTTAAATACATGGCTATAGGATGTGATTTTTTGTTAGTATAGATAGTATAGACTATCGGTCTCAGTCTTCAGTTCTCACCTAAAACCTCAGCAGTTGACAAACTCATTTATTTTGGGTTTTGGTTTTTTTTTTTCCCCCCTACCCCCAGAATATATCCTGTGTTCTCCTTCTGTGCTCCCAGGCTGACAATTATCTGTTGTCTGCTCTCCAGCTTGTTTTATACACATCCTATTTTGAGAAGAAAAGATGCTGAGAGCTGTTCCTTCTGGGGAAGGCACCTTGGAAAGCTGCCGTGCTCTGGCCAGACCCCCAGCCTTATCTTTCCCTGCCAGTACGTAGTTTTGCCAGTAAAGCAGGGAGAGTGCTAACCTGTTTCACAGGAGTGGCAGGCTTAATGTTTTGTATCTTCTTTTGAAGAAAACCGCTGTGAAAGTGCGAGGTTATCTGCTTATTTGGCAAATTCCAATTGAATTGTCCTTTCAGAGTCATGTCTAGCTTGTTTCTGCATTACACCAACCATTGAAGAGGCTTCCTGTCCTCCATATGACCAAACACCTTGTTTTAATAGTTGATTTCTGCCAAGTTTGCCTCTTAACCTCCCCTTGTCCTTTCATTTACACGTTCAGCTTTCATATTCTGTCATTCTGAGACCTTTTTTTCTTTTTCTTTCCCTTTCTCTGTCGTCTTTCCTACTAGCTGTCTGCAGCATCCAGCCCTTCCAGTCAGAGTCCTCACAGAGCCTCAGGAAAGGATCCCTTTGCAGAGCTCTCTCTCCAGGATTTCTTGTAGAGCAACTTAGGTATTGTCCGTTATTCTGGGGAGATGCTGTTTTTTTGTGATATAAAAACAAAATCAAAGTTCTAATTTGAGTTTTATTAACATGACCAGAACTGTTTCCAAAGAAAATCAAACAAGTCATGTTGAGTTGGAAGCATTGTGGAAGTGACTTGGAAACTCCGTATACTTAACTGCGGCGGTTTAAAGGCCCGATCAAGTCATTCTGCTTCAGCCTGTCGGAGATAAAGTTTGCTAGTTCCTTCCTGAACTGCAAGAGCCAGCACACGCGGTACTTTGTTGCAGCTGGGGAGAAGGAACTGGTACTACTTGGTCTTTACCAGTTCATCGGGAAAATGTTTAGGGTTCATGGCTATCGGCAGACCCGACTGCTGCTGGCAGTCTGCTCCTGCACTTCACCCGATTGCTTGACCAAAGAGTTCACTTCATGCAGAAGGCGGTACTTGGCTTCACGCGTGCAAGGGTTAAATTTTGGTATAGACGTGCCACTGGAGTTCTGTTCTTTTTTTATCAATCAGAGGTGGGTGGAAATTAAGTACTAAAATGAGTAGAAAAGATGAAAAAAAATCAAGAATACATGGTGTAAAGAAAGAGTAGGCTTCATTGCGTACAGCACCTGCTTTTCTTTGTGCACTTCCTCTGGTTCAGGGTGAAAAGTGACCTTGGGTTCTCTTCATAATGATGTTGATCTATGTTACGCAGCCGCTGGCGACAATATTGCACGGATAAGTAGGTGGGTTGTTTGTGGTTTTTTTTTTTTTATTGTTGGACTAACCAGCTTAATGCAAAGAGTTGTTCCAAAGGCAGGTGTAGCTGAAAAGACATCCTGATGGCTTTTGGTTGTTTTCTGGCCCTGATTTTGTAAAATTTTTATTCCTTTTCGAAACTTCAAATCTTGGGGTAGCTTGGGCATTTGAAGAATGGGAATTTTTGAAGAAAACACAGGTTTATAGTGAAGTCCTACTTCTGTTGGATGTTTAACACGAGGGTTTTTAATCTTTCCAGATTCAGTTTATGTAACTGTGTTAGATGGAAGAGAAAGGAACGTCTCCAAAAAGATGTGCGCACCAGTAAATCCCCCCACTTCCAGGAAAAAATGAACTTCAGTCTCTCAAACTCTCCTCTTCCATTAAATGATGCAGAGAAATGATGAAGACCAATGAAGGAGCCTGGGACAACTCCATAAGAAAACATCAATATACAATACAAGGCCAAGAACTGCCATGAATTAAGACTAAGATCTATATTTTTTGTCCTGGTGACTAACACGTCGATACTTTCAGCTTCTAATAATATCCATAATCGGTAACATATGAAGAGAAGCCTTTATTCTGGAAATTGAGATTGGTGTTTGGAAATGCTGTCTGGAATGGAGATGTGTCCTTTACCGTAACTCGAAACAAGACTTTGGGCAGGGGAGGGTCAAATCCTAACTCTTAATTCTGCAGTTACCTTTTCTTCAGTCCTCACAAATGTAGGCACAGCAGTAATGGAAATTAACTTTTTTTAAAAATTATATATTCAGTTTGCAGTAGACATTCCTTATGTATTATTGTTTGTATTTATTTATGATTATCAATTTAACATTAATATTGTATCAAAAAAAACTTCCTTATGAAAATGAGTATGGATGTATACAGTATGTCTGATTTTTATCCACAAAGAATGAATCTGATTCAGAATGCTTTTCAGCTGACATACAGAGCACTAAATATTTTAAAGGTCTGAATCTAATGAATTCTCAGTATATATGGGAATTAGGGAAGAGCTGTAAAATGCATTAATCCTTATAGTCAATTCTGTGCCTAGGATTTTGCAAGGGAACAGTTAACTGACTAGAAGAAGCACTACATTTTTAATTCAGCATTAGTGCATTGGGAAGGAACGTTATTGCTTTGTGCTTGGCATGTCATTATTTTTACATTTGACATTATAAGGCCTTTCCAAAATGAATGTGAGGAATTGCTTTCACTTTAAGACTTTCCTTCTTTTCTGTAAAAAATAAAATAAAATAAAAATAAAAAAATAATAATAATTGAGGTGGTGTGTGTTGGGGGGAAGCCATTTCATTTGGCTAGTGCCATGTTTATGATCATGTACCTTTTAAAAGTAAAAAAGGGGAAGTAGCTTCCTTGTGTATGTCTAGTGGGTATTTAGTTAATGAAGAATTAAAGTAGCACTGTTGATCGGTGCTTTGTGTAAATACATCATAACTTTTGGGTGGAGTGGGGCCTTCAGAAGGATAGTCAATGATATGAAAGCAATTCTGTACATGAATTAAGCATACTTGCTGCATTGTCTCTGCAGATTCTATTTTTGTTTAAAATATTAAAATGTACGTTAGCAAAAATGGGTGGATTTTCAAATAAAATGCAGCTTCCACAGAACTTTTGTTACGGTATGAAAGTCTGAGGTGCTTCTTTTCTTTTTGCTGCTTAAAATGTGCACTGATAATTGCTTTGTTTACTTAATAAAATACCAAATGTATTTCATATGTGCATCTTGTATTACAGGACGTGCAGCACTGTGAATCTGTGAATGACGTCACCTAGACAACATCTTCCCGGTGGTGCTGCAGTAGACGGCCTTAGTTCCACTATAATGAGTTGTCTCGTTAAGAGCTGGATTCCTTACTTAATGTGATATTTCACGATCTTCTAGTTTTTTCAAAATATTTATGGCAATAAACTTGTACTGTTTATAACTGAGCAAGAAGTATGAATACACCAAAATAATTATTTAGGTACCTCCCCTCATCTTCAGCAGAAGGTAATGCTGGTGAAGCCGTGAAGAGGTTGCTCAGACCCCTGTCTGTGTTACGTGGCCAGTTTTCATCACAGGGAGTTGTGATAGAAGTGACAGAAATGAAACTTCCCTCTTCTCAATGACCCGAGGCTTGTCCTGAAGGATGTAAGTCATAAAATGATCAGTAGATTTACAATTTCTTTCTGAAAGCACAAATTAAAAAAACGTGAAGCCATCACTTTTAGAGTCTATGATGCACATGCCCAGATCTGGGGAGTTTCATACACAGTTTACTTAAATCTTTACCTTCCTACAAATGAGGCTTTCCATGTGGCACTGTACCACCAGAGAACAACTTCTTTTTAGTTTTTGCTCACACTCAGAATATCAAAAATGTGAATTGTCTGAATCAGAGGTCAGCTGGAACAGAGGTGCACATTTGTGTCCTATTAGCTAAATCGGTAACTACCAGGGTACAAATTGTTCTGAAACACAGCCCAGAGCTTGTGTCAAAGATCAAGGTAGACCTTCCTCCTCCCCCGTAGCCCAGCGTGCTGGGTTATGATGAAAACGGACACCGGCCTTGTCTGTCGAGGTCTGTGACGCTCTGTGCACAGTGGTTTCAGGCTCCGTTTTGAGGCTATTGACAGAGGATAGAGATCTGCTTGCTTAGTTCTTCGATCTTTTTGATCCCTTGCACCTCCTTTGTGGCGCTGTGGACTTGAGGTTGCAGATCAGGCAGGTGCCAAAAATCCCCAAACAAACAAAAAAACCCTCTTTCTGCAGGGATGACGAATTCATCTTTTATCCTTTACTGCTCGCTCATAGTTGCTCTGGGCTCTTTAACACAGCTGCTGCGCAGGTTGAGCTTTCTTGTTGGAGGCCTTGCTAATAAACCTTGCTTTTGGTTTACTCTTCAGAGACAAACTGGCCTGAGAATTCTCCTGAGGATTATTTTCCCCGTTTACTTTGTTCCTAATAAGTATGTTTGCTTTCAGTATTGCTGGAATAAAACTCAGTTGTAGCTTAACTTAAAAAGCATAGACGTGTTTCTTCATTTTTAATAATGGGGGTTGCGAAAACCTGGTTCTCTTCAAAATTGAGTTCAAAGGCTATTTAATCTAGAAGAGCAAACTGCCCAGGAGAACTGCCTGCTCGTAGCAAGCAGCGGAGGATACAATGCTTTGTCAGAGGGCTGCGGTTCCTTTCGGAGCTTTGTGAAGGAATCTAGTGTGTCAGAATCATCACAATATTTTAAATTTTTTTTTAATCAGAGAATTATATAATTAAACCAACTGGATTCACTTCTCGAGGCAATTACTCTTGCCAGAACAAGAACCCGAACAGCTAGTAACCTCAGCTGTTTTCTAAAAACCCAAATGTAGAATCTTCATCCGAAGACAACTCTCAATTCTTTTGCTGCTTCTGTTCTTTGTTTCGAAGTCACAAACGGAACTGAACTGTGCAGTAAATTGACAGTACCTCAGGAAATTTTTAAAAGCTGTTTTTATGTGACATTGGATGGTCCATTCAACCAGCTACCGGGATACGTCACAGACTCCCTCAGCTGCCAAACAGCCTTTCAGCAAGAAGGGACAAGGTGAAACCTTGCGTCTTCTATTAGAGCAAAAGTGCCTGTTTTCAGAGCCTGGTATAAATGTTGTAGTGATATAAATGACTTGCAACTTGAAAGCTATGACATAATTGAGATAAAGATTGTGGCAGAAAAATGAGAATTAGGTGCCAAAAACACTGGGAGAGATACGAAATGCTGATGGGAGCAGAAGATTGACAAGATAATGTCAGGGTAGTGAGGAAGTGTGCTGAATACAGAAGAAAAATCCATGTTAATGGGAGCATATGTAAACTGAATAAGAGCTTTCTCCTTGGCCTGTTGACCTTTGCAGCGCTCTCGCACTGCAGGGAAGAGAGCAGAAAGCCTTGACATCTTTTGCTGAACTTGCCCAACAAGAAAAATCTGTGAGTTACTGAAGTTTTCCATGTTCAAACTGGAGAATGGAGGGACTTGGCTGCCCAGATCAGGAGAAGGAGTGAGGAGGAGAGATCCCTGAACAGGTTTCCCTGAAGGTGTAACGTTGCTGCCACCCACTTGGCACCCTTTTGTATCTGAAGGCTGAGTAAACACTATATCCATTTCACTTGTGGGCGATGACTTGCCCAAGATAACAAATCAGTCTATGAGTTGAGTGAAACACATTTCTTATTTCTTTTCTTGCTTCTCTGCTCATGAAATTTCCTGAGGCAAAGATCAAAAAGCCTTGGAACAAACAGCCAACTTCCTTAAAAGTTCTGTTGTCTGAGCCGATAATGGTCCTGAAGATGTGTTGGATGTAAGTGTGGTGCTCTGGATATCCGGCAGCTGCGGTATATGAGGAGAGCTGAGGTCTCAGGTTTATTTTCATAGCGTAGATCTCGGCTTTGTTCACAGTAGTAACTGCTGAACTTCCCCATGCCAGCTACAGCAATTGCCCGAGTATTGTTTTTCTAGAAAAGCATTATTTGGTACAATTTTAGCCTCTTGCTGCACTTTCATCACTAAAAGTGAGAAAAAGATCCAGCACCATGTCAAATCCCAGTTTTCCATGGCTCAGTGGAGATGTTCGATAGGTCACATACGGGAACAGTTGTTGGCATCTTATTACCACGTCATGTCCTAAAACAACATAGTGTTTGTGGTAGTCTGCAGAACATGAGCTCTGAAGTGTAGTATTACAGAGAAACATCCTTACTTCTACTGTGGACTCGAAATCCAAGGGAAAGTCTTTTTCAGAGGAATATCCAGCTGCAAAACATCAGTGGCTTAAGACGCTAATACCATTAGATTCGCCGTTCCTGCTTGTCACTATAGTGTAACTTTTCAGTCCATTAGCTTCTGCCTTGACCTTATTCTGGCAAACTCCTTTTAGCCCACAGAAGTAGAGTGTTTAATAACCTCTCAGAAAGCAGCCAAACAAGAACAAATGTTGCAGAACAAGGCTCCTACCCTCGTTTCCCAAAACATGCAGGTCTGAACCTGTGGAAAGATTGCCTTGTTATACAACCTAGCTGCAACGGAGGCTGCAAACCGCTCAAAAACCAGACCAAAAGTTAAGTAACCTCCATTCCCCGCGGCTCAGGCTGGGGAGAGATCATACTTGCACAGCCAGACTATAAAGCAATATAATCCCCTTGCCTGACTCTACGGGGAAATCGCTCAGAGAGGGTTCAAACCAGCAGCGTGCTGAGGTAAGCAGCTGCTTTAATCACTCGGTGGCTAGCAGCCCACCCCACCCCACCATGCTTCTTAGGCATTTGATGGATTGATCTGAGTTCTAGCACATGGACTTCAATTCTATTAAAATGGCTTTTATTACCGTGCACTTACATGCAACTTGGGTGATGCTCATATTTCTTTAACTTTGAATTTCCAGGGAACACTTGTAAGGGTTTTTTGTTTTTTTTTTCTGTTGAGACTGCAATTTCTTACGTCGTGTGCCAGTTAAATACATAACGCCAGCTCAACTGAGGCTTTGCTTGAATTATAGTTGTGGGGACACATGGACGCTTTTCTGCATCTTGTGGCCTAACTAGTGTCCTATAGTTGTCTTGCGCAACAGAAACACGGTAAAGAAAAGGTATTTCATAATGCTGGGAATTTAAGGGTGACTCCTGTAAGTTTTGTCCTAACTGGAGCAGTGAACCCTCTCACCCATTGTTTAAGTAGGAGTTAGAAGCCTTGGCCGTGCTGCCAGAAAGTGGACTGATCAGCCCTCTGTTTTACAACATGTTGCTCATTTCTGAGAGATTTTGCCAGTAACAAAATTATCAAATCCAGATGCCTCATTTGCTGAAGACCTAGCTTTCTCCATATAAAAGCCTCATACTGGCCTTAATGCTAATCCTATAGAAACCAAGGGGATTTGGGACACTTCACTAAATACGTTTTGCTACAGGCTGTTGCTTCTGGCTTGTGCAGGCTGCCTGTGGCTTGTACCCTAATTAGCATGTTTCAGCTTTCTGTTTAACTCCCTCTCACCCACACAGGCATTTATGGGAAAAGGCTAAACGGTGACTTGAAGAGGCGAAGTTTCTTTTTTTCCCAAGGTGCAAGTTTCGGTTGTCCTGCCACATCCTACACACGGTGGTATGCATTATGGGCATAAGCAAAGAGAAGGCTAGAGACGGGCCCTACATTTACATCACTAGGAAATGTAAATGCCCTTTGGGGAGCGGTGGGAAGAAGGGAGAGGCCTTTCTTTAACTGAGAAGCTGTTCAGCATAAGCCATATTCTAATTCTGCGACTAACCGAAAAGCCAGACTAATCACTGAGCAGAACTAATCTCTCTTTCAAGTAAGCCATTTCACGGGGCTTGCACTTCCCTCAAAGAAAGCCAGTGTAGCCAAGGGGAGGCGTCTGTTGTGCTGAAAACATTACCGACTCGCAAGTACGGAGCCCCGTTCTCTCGACACCCGAGCGCTAGGAGTCACCTCAGTCTTTGCGGTAGCTCAGTCGGGTTACAGCAGGGACACATCCAAACTTAAATATTTAACTGTTTACTATGTGGCAATGCAATCCAAGGCTGGGATTAAGGCTCCTACCTTTACATGTCTGCTTGTGAGCCCGCTTTCGGAGGAGCTGTAGGCAGCGGAGCCCAGAGAACAGTTGGACTGGCCTGCAACTCAAAGAAACACCTGCTGGGCAGGAATATCTGAGCTCGCTTGAAAAATGAAAGAAACCGTTTGCGCTGAAGTACAGGATAAGCTGAGACACTGCATAGATACAGGTTGTTTAAAATGTTTTACGTTTTCTACAGAGCTTTATTCCAAACAGCTGATTAACCTGTCACGGGTTTAGATCAGATTGTTCAATGCTTTCACAAGTTTCTAAACAGGAATTGCATAGGTCAGAAGCCTGCTTGTGCCTGTGGGAAGTAACTGCATTGTGTACTCCTGATAGGGTGTCCAGGATGCGTGATGAGAGTGGAAAAAACCCCCACTGAATCAACGTGCTGAGATACATGTTCATAGAAACTAGCCACAGACCAAAGCTATAGGGTTACACAACATATTTGGCCAATTCTAAAAAAAAAAA
>VYXH01005836.1:55665-78336 GCA_013397275.1 Burhinus bistriatus | reverse complement strand
AAAAAAAGAATTAAAACTTTGATTTTTATGCTCTTTTAAAATTTTTTTCAATTAATTTTTGGTTATTTCAATATATTTAAGTAGGGGTTTTTTGGAGACAGGTAAAATGCATTCAAACATTCAATTTCTAGCAATAGTTGAATTATGCTTGGATAAATTAGATTCTGCTTTAGCAGAGTATTAAGTATTTTATAACAGGTCTACCTACCTTTTATAGCAGGCTGCATTTACCCATTCCGTGTCTGATCAAGAGGGAATTCCATATTTGACAGACTGCAAGTGGAGACCACAAAAACTAAATATTAATTCAGATCTTTTATTAGATACATGTGCAGCTATGTGGACTGAGAAGCCCAAAAAGTGCACAAGAGTTCTCACAGTGGTAAGGAAAGCAACCTTTCAATTAGCCATCTGCACACAGACATACCTCTCATTAAACTTCTATGTGTAAATCACGATTCAGGCACTCAAAAATAGTTTCCACAAAGCCCAGTGCCACACACTTCTTGAAGAACAGAGTAAATATTTATTGAACTGAAAATGTTACATTTCTACGTTAACAGCACAGCTTGTCTTTTTTTAACCAACCTTTTCTTTAGATAAGGCCTTGATCATCTGCGCTGTGATGTGCCCGTCTGATTTACCAACAATGCCACTTTCTATGTGGCTCCTGCTTGGCATTTCTTCTGGTTCTTTATGAATAGGCATGGCTCTTCCAACCACACACATTAGCTTTGTCTCCAGAGGACCCAGTTTTAAGTATTCCTTAAGAAGAAAGAATGTTATTCTTCTGCAATTACATCGAAAAGCAGTCATTCTTCAAAAAAAACACAGCAACTTTCCTTTTAAAAGCAACTGTAAAGATGCTGCCCTGGGGTTGCTATGTTTGGTAATGTCAGTGTTAACGGGTTTGGTTTACAAGCCAGCTCATCTTAGGAGGCTGCAGCCCTGCTGCCCTCTTCTTTTCCTGTGTGTTTTCACCAATAACACTTTCTCTGCAAACCAAATTCTGCTCCCAAGTTCAGTTCTGTGAGAAGACTTAAACTAATCCAATAGCTCACTTCTGCCAAGAGAGAGGTCCAAGTCTAACCATGTGCTTCCACCACGTCTGTGCTGGCTCTGGTCTTCTCCAAACCTCTGAGTCAATTCGGTTGACTAACCCAACAGAAAACTAATTCAGCAGGAGAAAAAAGGCAAGCTTTTCTGCTGGGTTAGTAAGTGAATCAGCTACAGAAAAGCCCGATGTGCACTACGGGTTCCCAAAAGGCAGAAGCAGGACCATACAGCCAAGGCCAGGGAGAGGGAAGAGGAGCCCTACAGTGCAGGCTCTTGAATCACCTCTATTTAATATATGCTTTCATAATAGTTGCCAATGCAACTTCACTGTTTGCAATTACACCCTCATTGCTATAAAGTACAAGAGTGTCAGCAGCACCTCTGTCCCTCAGTAGGACATTGTCCTACTGCAGTGCTAGCAGCAGGAAGAAAGAAGTACAGCTAGTATTCCTCTCCCAAGGCAACAACTGCAAGGAAACAAACGCCTGGACAGATTTTTCTGTTAAATGTTCAGCTTTGCTGTGTAATGACTCTTCAGGATGAGGCCTCTCAAGGCAACAGGATGACTGCTCTGAACACAAGTTGCAGAGTATTAATCAAGCTAATGCCAAATTTCTAGAAAAAAGAGTTGTTGGTTTTGGTTGGGTTTTTTTAAAACTCATTATTGAATATGTTTGAACAGAATACTCAAGAGTAAAGAAACATCATGGAGAAGTATCTCTACACAGCAAACCCTCCAGCCTG
Source organism: Burhinus bistriatus (assembly GCA_013397275.1). Lineage (NCBI taxonomy): Eukaryota > Metazoa > Chordata > Aves > Charadriiformes > Burhinidae > Burhinus > Burhinus bistriatus. Next base: position 76,536 of record VYXH01005836.1, on the reverse strand, counting down.
CACCATGTCTATATCATCTTCTTTAATCTGCAGTAGAAACTGATGATGCAGAGTAATGTATTTTCTGAGAGTAATTAGTTTATTTAGAAATGTATTCAAGTTTTCGTAACTTAAGAGTGTAGTATCAAAGACACCCAGGAAACATCGTTTTGCAACCTAGGATCGAGGATCTCCTGAAGCAGGTGCCACCACCTCTTTTGAGAACCACACAAAATCTGCCTATTTACATATAACTGGTATCTTTTTATTTTCTCAACCCCTGTATTTTGCACCCAGGAACACCTTCATCTTGGCTTTCTGTTGAAGGAATAAATTACTTGTTGATCCTTTAATGCTACTATGCAACATAAATTCTAAAGGACCAGCATCCAAGCACATTCTAAAGGACCAGCATCCAAGCAAACGAGCCTCTGCAGTACCATAGAAAACTGTCACTAGGTGACATTCAGAATTCTTTCTAGGGGGAATTTTATCATGACTCTCAGATATGCTGATTCCTAGGACACCATTCAATTGCCAAAAGAGTGTGTCTCATGCTATCAGAAATGCCCTAAGGCATCCAAAACATCCACGTGAGGCTGGCCTGTATGACACAGAACCTATGCTCTTTTGGCCCAGCATCTGAAGGACAGGGAGTGTCCCAACCATCTCAAATAGCACCAGATGCCTATGATTAAGCATCTGAATTGTACACTAGGTAAAAGACATCAGTGTTTTTTCTGACGTAACACCACTGGGAATAGAACACTCCTGGCAATAGCTCATGCTCCACGCTGAAAGACGTTTGTGTCAGTGAAAGACCCAATTACTTTAACTCATACCTGGAAATCTTTTTCATCTTCATAAAACAAGCTATCAAGAGTTGGAGTGAATGACTTTTCCCACAGCTCCTCATCACTGACTTGAGGCTTCTTATGCTCTGTTTTAGACTGAATCTTTGGAAAGGCATTTTTTTCCTGACAGGGGACTGTGGCACTTCTGAGGCTTTCATCTCCATCTGTCTTTGCTTTTTAAAGAGAAGAACAATTATGTGTATGTAATTGTTAAGCTTTATGAAGATTAGAATTAGTACTTGGTATAAGCATTGCCTGCAATCTTTAACGTGGCTTGGCCAGTGTGATGTAAAGAACAGCTTGGTAGGATTTTTAATTGGCAATCCAAGCCAAATGTTGATTTTGCTCACTGATTTTATTTCTGTTCACAATTTCTGATCAAGATCGGGGACTAAAATTGACTGGAAGTTAGAAGTAGCGGGTCTGTGGGATGCGGCAGGGGAAAAAGAAATGAGCTTTTATCAGTTCAACTTAAATCCTATGCAGCCCTGAATAGTTAAAAAAAGAGGAAAGGCAGCAAAAACAAGTATAAACTTTTTCTATATCCCTGTATGTATCTCTAGATGTATATATATACTAATTACTGAAACACAGCTAGTCTACTTATAACTCCCCTGAAGAGCTAACATTTGCAGTTGACTAATTCTCAGGATGACAGAAAATTCTGGACATGGACTGCCAAGTTATATATTTGCCTGGACAGTGACTTGACCCCATCTTATTGGAAAAAACCTACTCCTCCCAGTAACTATTATAAAGGTCTAGCAAAGGTAATAGAGCTGAACTGTTCAAAGTAAACATCTATCTAATTCAGAAGTCTTAGTCAATATGTTTGCTGGTGCCTGATGGCTCCAGAAAGGCCCACCTATGGCTGGAACTGAGCAAAACTTCAACAGACTTGTTCACATATCTGTAACTGTATGACTTCAATTTTTGCAACTTACCTCTTTGATTTAATTTTGNCCCACCCCCTTTCTTCTACTCATACAAGGATGTAAAATAAAACATGTCATACTAAGGAATCTACAAAAACTACCCTGAACAGATGAGCACACTCACATGGTCCTTCTTGCCTAATGGTATATCCTTTTCCTGGGCACACCTACCAGAATAGATGGAGATTCAGCCCAAAATTCAGTACTGCTTACCAAGATTTTCAGTTCAGGCTGAGCTCCACATAGCTTCATCTGCTCTTGCTAGGGATTTATTTACAATTTAACCCCAGTGTATCTCTGTGAGCTGAATGACTGTAAAGTGCATGTACACTTCAAGTGAAAGCCAGTACAGTGTTCAACAGTGTCTTCTCAGGGACAAGGTAATAATGAAGTTACGTTGGTATGGATCAGTAAATCACTGATTAAGAAATGAATCATATCTTCATAAAAGATGGCTGATCCTATTAATCACATTCCAGGCTAGCTCTACAAGAGTAATTACATCCAATATTCTAAACACCAATTCAATTTTAGAACTGTATTACAGGTAGATTGTGGTTTTGTCTTCTTAACTCAAAGTACAGCCTATCATTGCTGCGGTGGCTGCAATGAAGTTGGAAACTAGGTGTTCACCATGTGAAACAGGCAGTTTGATTAAAAAATTAAGAAATAAAAAGTATGTAAATGTTCCGTAAGTTATCAGTTCTTATAAGCTGCTGGCATGTGCATTACCTGCATACTCTCTGTACTCTACTTCTTTAATTTCATCCTTATGAAATTCATCTTGCAAGCCAGCTGCCTGGGTAAGAAACAAATGCCTATGAAATTAAAAAAATAAAGTGAAACTCATATTAGAGGTCTGAATTTTCTCTCTGAATTGTCCTGTGCAATCTTTTGGGGTGGGGTGGGAGCACCCTTTCTGAAAGCCATTTGCTGCTTAACCGCAAATGCCGAATAGTGCAACGGTTTAAAAATGTAATGGAGGCAGCCAGGTAGCTTAGTGGCTAATAAGCTGCTCTTTTTTTATTCTTAGTGCCTAAGTTCAGCTATGTCCATGAGACTAAAAGAAAACAAATGTTATAGTCTCCAGTCAGTCCAAGATTCAAACCACAGCTGGCAGCTCTCTCTTAAAAGCAGTCCAAAGTTTGGAGAGGAGAGACAAATGGTCAGTTCTTAAGACTTGGAACTTTTTTATGCAATATGGCTGAAATCACTGAGCGGGGACTGGAAAATGAAGATGGATCATTCCCATTGTTACATTGTGCTTTTGATACCATTAGTGTTGGCATTTTGCAGCTAAATTAATCTTTTTCTAGGGAACAAGTTAAATAATTTCAATATAAAAGAAACTAATACTACAGACACCTCTACAGACAGACCTATCCCCAGGCCTCTTCCTTACTTGGTACTAGGTCATCTGTTTCACTTGAGATTGCAAAACCCCATATATTTGTATATTAATCTTCACATCCTTAAACATTTTGCCAAAAGTAGAGAAAAAATCTATTAGTCAGCACTCGGTCTGAGAAGTTGGGTCTGAGACAATTACAACAGAAAGAAACTCTTTCCAAGCCCCAACGGTATCCCGACTAAAAGAGACTGAGTGTTGCTGGATCATGATAGATTATTAAAGAACCCATTTTCTTCCCTGAATTTTGGTATTTAGGAGGCTGCAATGTGACTGTCATCCTTCAGAGACACATACTCAGTCAAATCCTGTGTTGCCTCAACTAGGAAACTACCTTGGCTTTGTTGTGGGAAAGCCCAAATAGCTTTAGAGGCAGAAGGTGGCATTATCTTTTAAAAAAAATTAATCACTTTTGAGTCTGCAAAGGCATCATTTTACCTGGGTACTCTCAGATTCTGAAGTCTGCTATCTATCAGTTTTGTCACTAAACCGATATTTTCTTCTTCCAGGAGCTGAATAGAGGCTTTCAAATCACTTACTTCCTTCTGGTACACCTTAACCTTTTGACATTTAAAAAAAAATAAAATAAAAAAAAGATCACCTTAGAAAGACATTTTGGAAAGTTTTCCTAGTAACTATCTTAATAGCACACACCTAGAAAGAATGCAGCTGTATCAGCAAGACTGTGTATTTGGTGTAGAAACATAGTGACACATTTTCAGGCAAAGGGAAGGCCTCTCTCTGGTTTCCTTCACACCTCTTTTAGAACCCTTTACTGGCACAACTCACAGCCACACCTTTAGGCTACGCAACCCCAATAGCAGAACTTTCTCATGTAGCCAAACAGGTCTGGGAGACAGAAGCTCTGGATTTTTCTTTTTTTGCTTTCACATCAGAGCTTTGAGAGAGAAAAACCTTCTTTGTAGAGCTATTGAGGCTCTTGCTCAGCAAGTGTTGCTTTTCTAATTCCTGCCTACACACAAAACCTTCGTACCCAGAATTAGTGAAGTTTTCAGTCCAAGTTAGCCACGACATTGGCTAAACCCCAGGTTTTACTTTCTTTTGGACTGGTAATTGCCCCATATTGCCATGAAGGTATATTAACCAAAGGATACCAGTTATTCTCTTCCCACAATTCCTCTCACTTTTCCTGAAGTACAAGCAAGTTCTTACCCCTTCACTGGGAAGTGGAATGTACTACGGGACGGATACTTTCCCAGAAATCTTAGCCATAGGCACATGTTAAAAACAGTACCTAGTGATCTGAATGCATCTGTTCTCACCAAAGCCAAATTAACCCAGCTATAATTATGCAAATTTGCAGTTAAAAACTAGTTCCCATTTCTCCCAGGGATTAAAAAAGGTGAAAATGACAGGACATTAACCAGTAACAGGATGTGGCTTGGCACGATGAGGTGATGCAGCTTTGCACCATCTTGGTGTGACACAGTAACCATAGGAAAATGTGACTGAAGTCTCCAAATCTGTTCAAATTTGGAGGTAACTAGTTTAGGGCTGTTTCAGCAAGTCATTTTTCAGTTCAGTGGCCAAATTGAAAAAATGATAAATTTTGAACTGGAACAAAACTGAAATGTTCGGTTTATCTCCCCAAAAGAAAATACTGGAAGAGTCTGTCAGCTACATGTAAACATTAACCTGAAAGAAAGCATTTCATCTGTATAAGAAAGGCACAGAAAATGAATGGGTGAATTCAGAGGACTGGAGAAGTTAGTTATGATAGTTTTGTTTTCCACAACAATTCAAAGCACTAATTCATAACATAGGAAACTTCTAGTTGAGAGGAAAGAAACCCACATCCCTCAGCAATCAGAGGAGGGCCTGTCAGGTCATAAGGGTACTCCAAAGTGGATCTCCCCTGTTGACACTCAGCGAGACAGGGATATGGGAAGGGAATTCATACTCATTCAGGGATAGGATGTATAGATTCAAGCTTCTCTTTGATTTATACAGATTAAAACATTAATTCTTTCCTGTTGCTCCCTACCCCACTGCCTGAGAACCTGTGGTTTGGACACCCTCCCTGGAAAGTTAAAGATGTAGGCTCAGCGCTCATTAAGGGGACAAAGGAAAGCCATATCCCTGCATACTGGCAAGTATCTTAAACTAGTAGGTAAAAGGGAGAAAACTCGGCCAGGATAGTTGATGTGGCACTGAAAAATAGTAAGTTCATTTATTATTTCCATAAAAGTTTTGCTCAGTTCTAAACTGTGAGATTGTAAAGGTGGGGAAGGGTATTTCCTCTTGCCAATCTCTTGCTTAGTTTTGATCACAACAAAGAATCTGTATTGATTGGAACCAACACAATCAAACTTTCACCATGGAAAAATGAGTTTCCTAAATTTGGCTCACAAAACATTTTTTTCTTTACAGGAAAAGTTATGACTATCTAATATATAGCTCTAAATTGCCATTAAAGGACAGTATAAAAGCTACCGAGTAATCAATTACAGCTATATATGATTTTGATTTTCCTTTCTTCAGTGTACTAATATCCAGAGTTTCTTTGTTATCTCCTGTTTAAAGCTGTCTCAAGTCATTTCTCCAAAAATGTTTCCAACATACATATCCATCTTCTTTCAATATGGCAGCACTAGACCTTTAATGTAATTCAAAACTACACTCTTCAGATATTTACATAGTTGAGCCTTTACAGTGTTTAGTATGCTGATCTCCACAGATATAAATACTTAATTGTATGGAACGTTGTGGTCCTTCATATAACTGCTTGGGCAGGAAAATGGGTCCTTCATTTGTGAAAGCAGCTGCTCACCTTTTACCTTTATTCACCACATACACTGCTTGCTACTCAGGATTACAGATTAATTACGGGACAATCGCTCTCCTTTTCCTAGGAAAGCCTTCAGAGGCCCCTCACTGGAAACATTTATGACTGTAGGCCATAGTATTTCAAACCTGAACTGTCATGATAAACTGTACGCAAGTGATCCTCTTACCTCTTCTTTTAGCCATTCATTCTCTTCAATTTCTCTGCGACTGTTTTTGTCCAAGTATCTTAGAGCATTCTGAGAAAACACAATTTAAGATCATCTCATCTGAAAGCAGGACTTTGACAGTGCTGCACACTTAAAAGAAGAGCCTTCTGCTGTTTAGCAGGAAATAATTAAGAAACATCCATACAACAGACTTTAGCATCCCTTGAGGGATTACAAGGGGATTTAGAGTCCACAGGGCCAGCTGTTTCTTCTCCATCATCCCGCCTAGGGCAGTTTACATGTCAAGCAATTTACCAATATTTTATAATTTCCCATATCAAAATGGCACATTTTCTTTTTGCCTAACAAGTTCTCCTGTGTTCCCACTACTGCTCAAATCTTCCTGTTTTCAGGAAATCAAACCTTTAGCTAGTAAAAAACCCAAGCAAAGTCACCAGTGAGGCAGTACTGATCAAGTACTGACAAGTGACTTAAACATGCAGAGGTCTATGCTAATGAGCAAGGCTACAATTTCATTACTGATGTCAGTAACAGGAAATGAACAACTGGGAGGGAAGATGCCCCTGTAGATCACCATAAATGCAGTCCTTTGGATTATATTCTCACATGACTGAAAATTCCAGCAGTGAAGTCAGGGAATTTAAATACCTAATGGGCCCAACCAGTGTTTTGTACTGAAGCACGCTCTGCATTTTGTGAGTGTAAAAAGTTGTCAGCATAAATAACTTTGTAAATCACGTTTGCAAATCAGAGCTGGCAGACATGAAAAAAAAACCCTGTATATCAATAAGCCTAAATTTTACTGTAGACTGCACTATTTTGGCATTTTTAAAATGTACTTTCCAAGTACAAAACAATTTTTTTTTTTTATTAAATTGATGTATATTTCCATGCAGACAATCTCTTAGTGTGTTATTGTTTTTTGAAGTCTATGCAAACATCAAAATCGAGGTCTCAGCAAAAGTGACACATTTTTGAACAATACGTACCAATGCATGGTGCCCCAGTTTCCCACACCTTGATTGTAAAATGCCCTCACATCTACTCATTGTTAGTCTGATGTAAAAAAAAAGTATATGCGTGTATAACAATAACCATTGCCATGTTTAGTAAGAAGATTTACAGTTTATTTTACTCTCAGTTTATCAGAAAAGTTCCAAGTCTTAATTCGAGTTAAAATAATTATTAATGCAGAGTACATGAATCCTAACTATGATGCAGTTAGCACTTTTAAAAAAGGCAGAAGGAATACCTCAGGGGCCTGTTCCTTACATAACTTCATGTGCCTCTCAACCAGTCTGCCATTTTCTTCTTTCACTGCTTTCAAAGCATTTCTATAATATTCTTCAAAACAAAAAAGAAAATCAGAAATCATTATCTGACATCGATTTCTCCTGACAACAAATAGATGATTGGCAAGTTGTTCCTAAACCAGAACTTATCAGCCAGCATCACATGCACAGATGCTCCACAGAAAAGGATTCAAACACCCTTGTCTATAGAACTTGTCCTCCTAAATCCAAAAGACAGTAGTGGTAACTACAAAACTAGAAATCTGAAGTGGCTTACACATTTCTGTCGACAACTACAATGGCTAATAAACTGAGCCATTCTCTGCTAAAATATTGGTATCTTAACACTAAATTTTGCCTCTATCAATAGGAGAGCTGCTAGAGTCATGCAAGAGATTTGCTTAGAAAACTTATTTTTTAGGTATAGAAGCATATTGGATCATCTTATGCACATGGCATTTTTTTCAGTTATTATACAGAGCCTAATAAATTTGCTGACTTACCTAAGCCTTCCTGACAACAGGACAAAATGGAGAATGTGGCAACTACCTCAAAGATCGTTACTTGTGGTCATTACTTAGAAAGTGTGTCTTAGGCCTAACTGAATTTGTTTGGCTTCAAGTTCTAGTCACTTGCTATTTAATTATTTCATCCTTCCCTTCAACTAGTTTTGTGCTATTCTAAATAGCCCACTGCTGCCTGGTATTTTCTGCTTTTGAAAGAATGAATGAGATTGTAGTAATTTTCTTTTAGGGAAGGCACTTCATACTTGTTCCAGAGGCCTGAAATTCAGTCTATCTCTGCACTTGTGTTGCAGACAGTCTGTTGCTGATCTGGCTGTAAATGAGTATCTGGTCATGGACCCACTGTGGAGTCAAAGGCAGTCAAATATGAAAGGTGCATTAGTTGTGCATTAGTTCTTAATTTAACACTGTGGAAGCTGGCCTGTCTTGGTCAATCCACCATCTAGACTTGGCAGAATGAAATGGAAGTACTTACATGCTATAATTAATGAATCTTTTCATTCTTTCAGACAGCTAGATAACTCAAATTGTACTGGGAGAATGAAGAAAAGGAGGAACTGTTCAGACATACTGTTTCTAAGGAGGCTATTTTCCCTAACTTTCTCACTGCAACACTGTTTTCCCCAGACCTCGCGTTAGTGTATGGCTCTCTTTTGCTTCCTCTCCCCTCCAGCAATTTTATTTAAAATGTCATCTCCAGACCAATGAACTGTGCCAGTGTCAAGCCCTTCAGTGGTACCTACAGAGACAGAAACCTCTTCAACTATGCTTATTCCCTATGCCTGCTACACATTTGAGGAGTGGACAAGCCCAATCTGTTGCCACATCACTCTGTAAGCTTATTAGGTTTTTTTGTCGTTTTTGTTTGTTTGTTTGTTTGTTTGTTTTTGTAGGCTAGAAGACTATACTTCCCAGCCACTTTACAAGTTCATTTTTAAGAAGTTGAGTAAAATAGTATGCTAACATCCAGTACTGGCAGCACCATTTCGCAGTATGTTAATTAGGCAACTGCTATACGTACCTCTGTAACAGTCTTTCTATAAATATACTTCCGTTTGACCACAAATTTTTGTCTCTGTACCCTGTGACATGCAGGAGGTCAGACCGAACCTTCCAACTGGCTCATTCTGGCATTCTATATAAAAGCCCATTCTCTTTTTCATTTCATATTTCAGCAGCTGTATATCAAAGTTTTAAATTGATTACAAACATGGAAAACGCATAGTGAAGAATATCAACCTCTCCTGAATAAAGAGACGGGCATCTGACAAGCTATCTGACAATGTAAAAAGCACAGTGCAGATCTTAATCGTGTTAAAATATGTTTCAAGAGACAAAAAGATAGCTAGCTGGCTCTCATCCACAGTAGTTGATGCCTGGTAATGGTTGGCACAGAATATAGAGAGACCCTTAGAGCAGTGTCACTGCCTGTTACTACCAGCTGCTTGGCTGTGGTCATGCATACTGAGAGGGACATAAAGGAAGAAAACCAGGACGTCCTTCTCCCATTAGAAGCATGGGTTATGTAACAGTAAAATATTTAAATGATTTTAAAATAATGCAGTAGTAAAGAAAACTTTGTAAAGCACTCAGCACCAGAATACATAAGGTCTCAAATTAATTCCACTGTTGTGTCAGTATTGAAACCGTTCCCAGTATTTGTATATATCTGTACTGGCAATTTTGCAGGGCCTCATACACGAGGCTATGCAACTAGGAGGCAAAGTTCAGACCACTGGCTAAACAGCTCCCCCTAGTCCTGCATTTAAACCACTCTGCTCAATTCAAAAGACTCTGTTCCAAGAATGAGCTCATACTACTTTCCTGTCAAAGGCGTTTTCAACATGTGAAGTGCTTGTAGCATGATGAGAAGCAACAGGAGCAGACTCAACATTTTCAAATATGACTGCTCAGAGAGTCTTGTGTGTAGGCGACCTAAATACATGTAGACTTATTTTTAGAAAACTGCTGTCCTTCATAGTAACTTTTTTTAAAAAATGGGTTGCCTGTATTTTACAAGAAAATCGTCAGAGGACAAGTTTGTCACTTTCTTGGAGTGTTTATAATTTCTGTAAGTTTATCAATTTCTTTAATAAAGGGACTTTCACAGAGAGAGCAAGTTCTTCCATTCTATAGGATTATGCAGCCTAGTTTAGGTGCACTGTCTTGGAAAAGTTGATACAAGTTACTATAACTTGACATCAAACTAAATTCATAATTTAATTAATTCCCAGAAGTAATACAAAAAGAGCTTGTAAGACTTGCATTACACTAGCTGTAAACTGACCTGTAGCCCTGTGAAGGTCATCTTTGACTTCCTTGATGTCTTTTTCCAGATTCATAATCTTGTTGGCCTGTGTTTTACTTCCTATATTTTTGTATTCCAACCAATAATCCCTCTCAGCCTGCTTTACTGAAAGTCTTCGGTCAGTTTCTTCAATCTGGGAGTGCAGATCTGTTGAAGTAAGCACACCAGAAAACAAGTTCCTTACCAATTTCTTGAACTGATAGTTCATAATTCTTACGACTTCATCGAATTCTTTAATAACTGTGCTTTCACTGGGATTGGAGAAAGAAGGGTGATTCTTCTACACTACAATACATTAAAACATGATGGCCTCACGTAGTGCCAAGGGCCACCATCATTGCCGAAAACAGCTTGATGTTATTCTGCCAAGGAGAGACAACAGTTCTCACTGAAATGTAACCAAAGACAGATATGTCTCTCACGAAGAATCTCAGGGATGGCAGCCAGAACTTTCAACAATCAAAACTGGCCATTTTTGCTGCCATCAATATTTATTTTTTTTTTCAATCTTCCAGTGGAGCCAGTGCATAGGGCTTTCATGAAGTTCAACTTAATGGAAAATATGAAGCCTCTGTACTTGCACAGTAATACACATCACTTGGAAGGAACAAAACAAAGTCTAATATATGGGGTCAGTTTCTATAAAAGACCCACTTCTATTGAATTTTAACCCAAATTAATTAACAGGTTTACTTAGAAGCCTTCCATAATCTCATTTGTGGGAAAGAAAAGCTTTATGGCTTTTACGGAACAAAAGGAAGTTTAAACTCTATTTAAAATGCAAAAAAAAGTACTCAGTCCTGACTGTGTAAACTGCAAATCACACTTCTGTGAATCACAACATACCTTTCAGAAGTTGTTCTTTGTCCTTAACATACTGCCACATTGCTTTCAGTGACTTTTCCACATCATCCCTAGTTACAACCTCCTTTTCATCTTGTTCTTTCTCCTGTTCTTCTATTTGTCTTAATGTACGCCTGATGTGTGCCTGCTGTTCTTCCTTCAGAAGCTCATTCTATGAAAGAACAACAGAAGAGGGTGGTGAGGCACTGGCCCAGGTTGCCCAGGGAAGTTGTGGAGGCCCCATCCCTGGAAGTGTCCAAGGCCAGGTTGGATGAGGCTTTGAGCAACCAGGTCTAGTGGGAGGTGTCCCTGCCCATGGCAGGGGGGTTGGAACTAGATGATCTTTAAGGTCCCTTCCAACTCTAACCATTCTATGATTCCAAGAAAAGGTACATAGTAAAACATTTTCAAATTAGTTTTCAAAGTTACAAAATTAAGTAATGAAGAAAAGTAAAATCTGACTTAGTGCCAGGATGCACTGCAAAAACACTCAGCTAAACAGCTGTTCTTCATATTTGAAAAGGATAGAGTGGAAGGGAGAGTTTGCAAGGCTCAGAAGTTTCTCAGTAACTTCAAGACCATTACAAGGAAATGAGAGACAAATGACTGCTGTACTTGGTGCAGCACATGAATAGTCCTCTGTTGCCTGGAAAGAAAGTTCCTTGTTGGTCGATTTAATAACAATACTTATTTGTAGGAGTTACTCACTTTGACATTCTTCACAACAACTTACCACCTTCATGTAGAAATATCAGACAATCAGGTCACTTCCATGTAACCACAGTGGAGAGTGTTGTCAGAGTTGGAATTAGTTATACCTACTGATTCCACAACGGTGATTATATCCCCTTGCCCTGACCCTCTCAAGTGACACTCAAATTATTTTAAATTACTGATCGTGTATGTTTGCTCCCAAAAGATACCATAATGGAGCAAATAACCATACCAGCCAAACTGTAACAGTAACTATGCAGTAGAGAGACTCTGAAATATTCCTCATTTCTAAAAGGATTAAGTCTAAACCACTCAGAAATATTAAGCAGGAAACAAAGAACGGAACCCAAAGAACTGTCAAAACATGGCCTAAATTGAACAAACAGCCCTGAAGTACCTTGCACAGTCTAAAATATGAAGAAGTCCTCAAGAGACATGAGCAGCAAATTGGGGGAATAACTGTAAGAGACTTCAGGTGTCTGCAGAGAGAACAGCGAAATGCCACTTCCACTGATAGTTAAGGCCACAAATGAAACCCAATCCAGGCTTCAAGCCTGAAAGGAACACCAATGAAATCTAAACAGATGGATACTTACAAAAGCAGGGCAAGTATCAGGCATTGGAAGGTGTCGCAGGATGGAAGTGTTAGACACAGTTTGATTTAGCAGCAGTTCAGTTTTATTAGTGATTTGAGGCAGATCAAGGGATTGAGTTTTAGCAGCACTTAATCACTAACTGATTTAAGGATTTACAAAGTGATTTAACTAAATAAATGAACAGCCACTTGATTACAGATTCAAAGACGACAAGATTCACACTAGCTTACTATAAGGTATCCCAAACCACGTGAGAGCAAAAGCACAGATCTCAGATTAAATGTATATACATATAAACAAAGCATATAAGTCTGTGCACACACACACACACTTACACATGCACACACTGCAGTTTATAACCGCTGACATCACAGATCTTTTAATATCACACAACTTTATTGAGTCAGTGGGTACCCCTTCTAACTCCTACATGTGCACAGAAAACGGAAGAACATCCACATCCATAAAGCTAATGCATACAAACCTATAAATGGAGAAGTGGATGAAAGAGAGGCTAGCCTATAGTTAAAATTTCCCTTTTTGAGTTAGAGCAAGTACTCACTACGCATCAGCATCCCTCAACGGGCAGTAACTGAGACTCGAGAGGGATTGTCTCGCCCTGGTCTTCCAGTCCTCAAGGTGTTTACCTGAGACAGCGTCCTGACTCAGGGGAGGTACTGGCTACAGCCCACTGCGATCCAGAAGAGCTCAAAGGGTCTTTACTAGAATCGCTACTTATAGGATCCGAGATAACTGACTTTCATCAGGTATTTTTCCACTCTGGCCCAACTTGGACGATCGAATATTCCAGTACTTTCCACCAGTTGTGTAAGTCCAGAACTTGCTAGATCTGTAAGTTCTGGTATCAATTCCCTTTGGGCCGTGATCTAGGTACAGATGTACTAGACTGTCAGGGAGTGATATTCCCAAGTGACAGGGGAAGCAAGAGCCAGGCACGTTAAGGTACTCTGGTCCTTTATCTTTTGCAATTCATGCCTGACACCTCCTAGGTTGGTATGTGGCCCAGGGATGGGGAATTGCACCAAGTGGCCAAAGTCGGGGGGGTGCACCACCACTAAAGGACAAAGAGGCATTGTTTGTTTCCATGTTTCACTGCTATAGGAAGCGCAGGCTGCGACTTGTTTAATCACATGATCCAGTTTAAGGATTTTTAAGTGATTTGAATTCATTTAATTAGGTAACTGTTTATATATCCACTTTCAAAGTTCGCTGCTCTCAGTCATCAGATGTCATATTACAGTTCTTTATATAGGGTTGTTTATATATGGTTCTTTAAAGTGTCACTCAGGTGTGATCAGTAGTTACATAACCTTGTTTCTAAAAATTGCTCAACACAACTCTTAACCACAAGAAAGTGCCTCTTCATCAAGCAGTACTAAAAATTGCACCTAGACAATTGTGTGATGCTCTTTCTTCTTTGTTCATTGTAACTAAGTTTGCAAGAATAACGGAACTCTCATAGATACGTGTGCAATTCCATTACCTCAGAAGTGAATCAAAGAAGGTCAGCAAACCTCAATACTTGGTTAGATCTGCTAATACTACTGACAAAAATGAAGTTAATACAGTTTATTCTTCTGTGCGCCGAAAGCGTATTCTTGACTTCCTTGAGCAATATTTGCAGGATTGTTTAAAAAGGCACATCTGAATGTACTGCAGTAAAGTTACCTCCTGAAAGGTGGGCTTGCTGTCCTATGTTTCCTGCAGAGTAAGATTAAATATTTAGGCAGTTACTGAGGATCTCATGTGCATTGGAAAACACCTTCACTGAACTCACTTTTACTTACTGTGTCCAATTCTGCAGTGTTCTACTGCATCTCCTTTTTTGCACAGTTATATTTAGAACATTTATGCTTTATGTCACATTTAATTCAGATAACTAACTTTTAAGCACACGAAGGGACTCACTAACTCTAGTTTCATTGACTGCGAGAAATTCACTGCAATAACTAGTTATAGTAAATGTAGTATTAGGATTAAAAAGAATAAAATTGAATCTGTGAGTTAAAATACCACATATAAAATGTGTTGGGAGAAGGATGCATGGTCACTTACTCTCTCATTATATTCTTTGTTCTTTTTTTCCACTTGTTTCAGATCAAACAAAACCCGATCGATTGCTGCTTCTTTTGTCTCAATTCTGTTGAGAAAAAGTAAAGAAAAGAGAAGTTCTTACAAAAACAGGAGAGGAATGTTACTTAAGCTGTAAATACTACTGAAATGTTTATTTTCGTATCATATTCTTAACTCATCTGGGTAGATACCACTATCTGCTTACTGCATATTGACTTCCCATGTACGTCTGGACCTTCATGTTAGTTTGGATCTTGTATTCCTACCGAGAAACAGACTCCCTGATTATACTGTTGCTTTGTAATGACTGGAGAGGATTAGGCTGGTTTATTCTTTCTGGATGTGGTTTAGCTGACCTGTTGCACAGGTCTCTCTTAGAACAATATTATTTGTGTTCCAGAAATATTTATTACTCACCACTCATTATAGAGGAAGCCTAGGCAACTCTCTCAGACATAGGTCAGATGCATCGCAAACTGGAGAATTAAATGGAATTCAATTCTTCTGAAAAATTTGTTTTCATGAGGTTCATAAACTGCATTTGTATACCAAGAACTTGTTAGCTTTTAAGCAGCACTAAAGGAATAGGGACTGCAGCCCAAGTAGTTTTCTCTAAGTATGTTTATACATTTTTGTCAAAGAACTACCTCACATCTTTCATAGTTTTCATAGACTACTTCTCATCTTTTTTGCCACAGCTGTAAAATAAGCATTTTTTTCTGGTGTTCTTTCTTCTAGAATGTGAAACGCTGGGTTGCAAATGGCATCTATTTGCAAAATTCTCTGTAATCTTTCTCTCTCTTCCCAGAATTCATTCACCATACACACAATAGAGGCAAGTATTACGATTATCACAATATCTTTTACTGTTTCAACAGCTATTGTTCCTTGGGCTTTTTGGTTTGGGGTTTTTTTGCCCCTCTCTATTGTATTACGTTGTTTTAAAAGAAGAACATTTTTCCTGGTTAAGTTTAGATCACTCAGTCATGAAAATTGCAGGTTACTAGATTTGCATCCTCTGGTGGCAGTGTGCTCCAAGGTATTCCTCAGGTTTTCCAATAAGTACAAGGATATTAGTTACGGAGTCTAGAACAGAGATATAGGGGTATGGTGGTGATGGCTACAGAAAAAATATCTCACTTACTAGACAGAGGTGATAGCTTGGCTACATACCGTGACCTCCTAAATTACCTGCGATTTTAAACCATTTCTGTATTTTGAATACTGATGCTGATCTTAATTTCTGCTACTTTAAGATTTTCCATGAAGTGGCTGTCCATATCCATCACTTTTGTTGATGTAAAAAATTTATGAGTAGAATTTGCTATTTTATCTGCTACATATTGGAAATTTCCTCTTTAGATTATTTTTCTATGGTATTTGTAAGACTCAAAGAGCTATAAAACAGCTATTTTTATCAGTTCCGTATACTAGGTTTCATCTAGATGATTTCATCATCTAGAAACAACACTCCTCTCCAGTACCATGACAGTTTTGTCAGTCGTCTATAGGATATTACTAGGGCAAGTCATTCATGGGGTTGTTCTTCCTAACCAATCCTGAAACAGAAAACTGTACTGAAAACACAAAAAAACCTGGCTATGAACAGCAACCATTCTTCAATGTACAGAAGAAAAATCAGGATTGGAAGTTAAATAAATACTACATGCTTGATCAATTCTAAAGTGGAATGTGAAAGATATTCACTTGTATGATTATGCTGCTTTGTTCAATAAAGTCGTACAGAGAAGTTATAGATTACAGAAATGAAGAGACAAAGGGAAAGAGAGAGTAAGAGGGAAAGAGAGGATCGAGAGGGACAAAGATAAAGACGGAAGAAAAGTATTTTTCTTCCTCTTTTCCCCCTACTGTTGCTGTAGAAACTAAATATCCTGTGCCAGTACAGCACATATTTCAGTGGAAGACTCTTCAGACAAATGAGTCATTCGCTTGAATATTTATATGCATAACAGTAATTTTATCAGCAAGTGGTGGGGTTTTTTTCCTCAGCCTAGTAATACAGTTTGCTTATTTCTTAGCAAAATAGATGGGTTGGTTTGTTGACTTTTTGGATGGTATTTAGTTGTGATATGATTCAGCTCAATCTGGTCTGTTTCCCTATGGAAACTTGTACTCTGTTCTTTGTAAAATGAAACAGAAAATCCCACATAAACCCTGTAAACATCATATAGATGTCACTAGAACTGCATATGGTGCTCTTTGGTTTGCTTACCCTGCTTTTCTTTTCTACATCAAGGCAGTACTCCTTACTCCCTAAATGCTGACAATTGTTTAATATTGGATGCTGTTAAGGTTTTTCCCTTTCAATTTCCATCTCTCTGATAAAAGTCACAGAGCTTAATTTTAATCTTTCCGATCATCTACTCAAGAGACTGGAGATCAAATAAGTTGGACTATTTTGTTACTGCTTCTGACATTCCCCTCTTATTTTTTCTGTGCTTGGGTTTAAGAGACCTTTAAGTTATCCCTCCATTATTTTCAAAATACAAAACTTCCCTTCGTGCTCTGCTCTCAGCTGCACCAAAAGAGCAAACTGTATGTCTTGAGGTTCTGGCTAGTGACTACATACCTCTGTGAACACCAAGGAATCCTGAAAAATAGAGTCAAATGTAATCTTGCAACTTCAGAGTGTGATGATCAAAAACTTACTACTAACAGACAAAAATGTGGTGGTTTTTTTTTTGTTTTTAATAAAACTCTTTTTCCCAAGTTATAACCTAATGGCATAAAATTATTTCTGACCCACTTAAATGCTTTCTTGTAGGTATAGTTTAAAAAGAATGTATTTCCAAAATAGCCTTGAAACCCAAAACAAAACCAAAAAAGAACAGTACACAACTGCCACAGTCAATCAGCTTAGGCTCTGAATTGGATAAATTGCCTTTGTTATCTGCTTTATCCATTCACATATTCTATACAAGTGAAAAGTTAAATATACTAAACCTACTGAAATTCTAGTAAGGCTTCCGGGAAAGCTGATTCAGGTTCTGTAAGTTGCTCTTCTAGCTTCTCTTCTTTCTTCTTCTTTTCCATGCTTTTTGTTGTACTTGTGCTATAAGTTAGATCTGAAGGGAGGAAAGCGCAAGTAGAAAAGAAAAAAAATGAGAAATGAATGAGTTACAAAATGTCATATGTTCACCAGCCTTTGTCACTCGTGACAAGTTCTTAACAGTTCTGAAATAAACAAAACAAGATGTTATGTTGACAACAATAATCCTGCCGAGGGTAGCACTCAGGCCCATGGTTTGGGACATACTGTTGTCCTGAGTAAAGATTTGTTCGTGAACAGTGGTGTCTATCACTAGTTACTTATTGCATCCCTTGTTGTGGGTTGTGTTTTACATTCTTGCAAATCAAACAAACAGTTGTTCCTTTTCTAGTCCTTTGTCTCTGTTTCTTTATCAGGCTTGTTTTATCGAGTCTACTCGTTAACATGCATCTCTCTCCCTCTCCTTCTGTCCTCCTAGCACTATGAATATTTGCCTTTCACTGCAACTCTGATATCAGTTTTCATTGTCAGAGCTGGAACAAAACCACTCTCTGAAGGGATATGCATGTCAGCAGTACTCCCTGGGCGTGTTGTCACAACTACCAACCTCAGAATTCAACTGACAATGGATAATTCTGTGATGGAACTAGTAGCATATACTATATAAAATAAAAGTCACAAAAAAGGGGCACTTACGAAGATTCCTCACTCTCAGCGGTTCCATAATCAAATGCCAAAACCAGATTAGTTCATATAACATTTGAGGTTTTATTACTGAATGAGTAGAAACATTGTATATAACTTGTTTTCATAATAAATTGCTTTTCTGAATTTAAGTTCTGAATTCTCACAATTATCACTTTAATAGCGATAATTGGTACCAACTTGTTCTGTGACTAAATACAGCAAGCTGGACACTTTTCCTTTTCAAGCGAGCACAAGGAAACAGAAAAAAACAGTGGACAGCCACATAGCAAGCCTGCCAAATTGATGTAAAATCAGGGGAATTAAGTTAAACCATCGACAGATGCACTCCAAGCCATATGCTGGTGCATGCCTTCTCGCTGCACTCACCACACCCTGAAGCAAGGCAATGTCAGCTTTCTGTACCCAAAATAACTTCCTACCCTAAATAAGTAGTTGATGCCTGCTGATGAAATAAGTGAGGGTGCTGACGGCAGGCAGTGTGCTGAATATTGGAGAAAAGCATGTAAAAAGAATGCTCACTGTGGCAGTTCTACAAGGTAAGTGACAGAAAGTGTAAACATACCTTGGAGTCTATGTCCCCAGGCAGCTGCTTAGACCTTGGAATATCTTTTTCATAATGTTTTACCCAGAAGAATTTTACTCCCACTCTGTTGGAAGCCTGCTTGTGCAGATTTTGTCTGTTCTGCTAAAGAAAAGTTCACACTCATAAGGACAATTATCTATTATTTCACAGATATAGCTAATTTCATTCACAGAAACCTGGAAAATTCTGACTCCCACCAGCAATGTCTTGAACTTCTGAAGTGTTCCAGATGAAAGTTTTAATGGTTGCTGCATGTTAGTAAAATATTTCTACTGTGGAACTTCAATGCAATCATGCCTGTGTCACAGTATCATCACGTGACTTCGGTAACCCTTACTGACATTTACCATCCAAGAAAAAATCCTTTTGTACCTGAGCATCCACTTGAGTCTGAAGTGATATGAAGTCCTTAATATTCAGACATAACCTTTGCAGATACCAATTCAAGTTAAGCTTCAGTTGATTCAATACAGTATTTCTCATTAAATTTTTAGAAATCCTGAACACATGACTGTTCTAAGATTGAGATTTTAAAAAAAGACAAAGTGAATTAAGAAAAAATCTCGCTGAGACAGGAAGTTAGGCACTTAGCTTCCCTAGACCCCTTCGAAATTTCCAGCCCAAATGCAGGATACATTTTTTTAAGTATACAAAACAATCTGTCATCCTTCTTCAGTGCAGAATTAACTGGGGTGGTATTGATTCCACTTTCACTTGAGCATTTATTTTACTGATTTTCCTCAGAAACGGAAGAACAGGGCAGCAAGCCCTAACTTTTTTTTTTTTTTTTTTAATTAAAATTATCTCAGTCCCTTCTGCTAAATGGATAATCAAATCCTCTGGTTAAAACTTCATACAAACTGAAACATTTTGAGCAGCAGTACTTTGAAAAGGTTTGGGGGGGGGTTTTTTGGAACTCCAGTCCCAGGTGACCTTCAGTGATATATTTATGAAATTCTTCCTGTGCAGGGAGCAACAAGAAAGCCTCCAAGCTGTACAAGGTAAGAAACTACACTATAATAAGAGATTTGCTGGATTTTGCAAACCATAGAAAATACACACACATGAGAGAGAGCAAAACATATTTAGGGGGACTGAGAATTGACTGCGGATTTTAAACCAGCAGGAAAACATTTGCAGAGGGCAAGATTTCTTTCTTCTCCCAAACAAATAAATCATCAGGCATAACTCTTGCCAGACCCCCATTATCGCTACCAGAACTTTCTCAATCAATATACTGCCATTATATCCTTAGAAGAAGCGAGCAGACCCCTTACACTGCGACCCAAGTACTGTGACTTTCCAGACGCTCATCGCAGGGCCCGCCTGCATGGCGGCTCACCACTCCCATGAGCTCAGTCACCACCATCGGGGCCATCCACACCCCCATTTGCACCCACACGATTACCCCTGTATCTCAAGCACCTGCATTACCAGGAGCCTCCGCTCCCTCAGTCCCCATCAATAATTACCTCAGCACTGCAGCCATAAGCCCCTCCCAATCTCCAAAGCAGGCTAACTCTGCCCTCCTGCCTAAGCCTTCCTGCATATCCCTTGCACCTACTCCCCGCTACCCCCTCCACCACCGGACATCTCAGTGGACAAAGCTGGGCCACCCCTCACAGAGTCCAGAGCCTCCCCGTCCGCAGCCACCAGACCCCACTGGTACCGTCACTCTGTGCCTAAGCCTCCCATACTGTCCCCCACCACCTCTGAGCACCCACCACCAGAGAGTTCCCTATACGGCCAAGCTTTGAGGTATCTCCCCTCACCCCGCCACCACCCACACCCAAGTCCCCCTCATGGCTCTCGGCACCTGCGCCCCCAAGGCCTAAACGGGAACCACAACGCCCCCGCACCCGGTCACCAGCCGGTCCTGGCTGCACCCACACACTGTTCCTGCTCCGCGGCAGCCTCCCCGCCCCTTCCGCAGGCCCCGCCGTTCCCGGCCCCCGGCCCGGTTGCGGCCGGCGGTCAGTCAGGCCCCACCGCCCGCCGTGGCGCCACCGCCTCGCTAACGGCCGGCGGTCGCCAAGGCAACGGGAGCC